>RJWH01000973.1:0-303757 GCA_004363575.1 Solenodon paradoxus
AAGTTGACTCTTAGAATATTCTTTGGAAATTTAATTTGACTCAAGGGTTGTCTAGTTAGTGCTTCTCTCTCTGAAACTTGAATCTGGTCTATATCATCAGATTTTCAGTCTCCTTAAAAGGTCATCCCTCTGCCTCTGATTCTGTGAACCTGTGTGCAGAATATTGCTGAGACATGCAAGAGGAAGGCGCAGTTTCCAACTGAGGACATACTGATGGCTTAAGAGTTTTTTATGTCCACTAGCATTCTACCTCCTTCCCACTTCAGATGTTAGTTCTAGAATGTGTCTGGAGGCCTGGTGCACTAGTCTCTTTTTGGCCTCTTGCTCTTTCTCACTCTTCCCTCTAGGCACAATACCTCTTGAGAAGAGAATGAAGAGTGGTTTTTAAGAGTGAGTTGGGGTTCACTGATTCTTTTGAGCTCCTCTTCCCTGGCGTTTAGCTTGACACAGACCTGTAGCTGCCCTGTCTACCTTCCTACTGCATCCCAGCCATTCCCCCAAATGAGTACCCCTAGCCATAGTGGGACTTATCCAGTTCCTGTCTTTCACAGTTTAGAAAGGGGTTTGGTGTCCTGGAGATAATAAAGGGAAGAAAGTAGAGACAAATCTTAGGCTCTCAGACTTTTGATAGGTTTCAGAGGGGACCACAAACTTGTGAAATTATACTACATGCCTCCTATGCATTGCACGTAAGTGGTGGAGGGGTCAGTAATGAGTTTGAAAAACATTTTTAATTCTCAAAATCTGAGAACTATTGCTTCCATTTCCTTAAGCGGGTAAAACACTCTCCTCGGAGAGGAACTTTCATTAGGCTTCAAAGTTTCCTCAGTTTATTATTAACAAGTCTTTTAGATCTTTGCCTCCATTCTGTGGAATCCATCATTTGCTCCAATTAATGATTGGAGAAATAGGTTTGATAGGTGAAAAAACTTGGTCCAAGTCTCACAGTTACCAGTGGCAAAGGAAGGAACCACACCTAGGTCTAGGTGAGTTCAGCACGGGGTTTGAAACTTTAAGGCCTGAGTCTCCATCAAGGCCATTGTCTCCTGCTGCCCCAAAGCTGCAATCTTTAACATGGACAGAGCCATTCATTCAGTTTCAGGAAAAAATCAAGGAAGCAACCAGTTTAAATTAGTAATGAGAATTCACTACCAATTTTTGGGTACCTATGGTATTCTAAGCACTCATGTATACTCATTTAATTTTTACAAGAAACTGTAAAGTCTAGTCTCTCTGTTCTACAAGTGAGGAAGGTGAATTACAGAGAGACAAATGAATTGCCCAAGCTTCCACTGCCACTACTGGAGGAAGACTCAAACCCAGGACTATTGAAGTCTTCACATTTTTTGACTATTTCTGTCTCATTCTCTGGTGACTGATGGGATCTGTGTGGGAAGTAGCTGGTATTGGCTAAGACAGAGAGTTGGCAGAAAGGAATGGAAACCTCAGTTATGTCATTTGTGAAAGGGGGTAAATCAGATTTTGAAAAGTGATTGAAGATCAAATGAACTAATCCAGGCAGTTGCCTGATGCATTTAAAGCCTCCTTGCATTTAGCTATTATTATGTGACTAGGAGAAGAAGCAAATGTTGCCAGCAGTAGGGCTGGCTCCTCCTCAGGTCTCTGCTGTTTGGTAGCAACTTAGTGGTATCCTGTGAGGCGGAACTAGCTTTATTAGAGTCTCTTTTCATCTTGCCGGAAGATTTGAGAAGTTAAAAACCCTTTTTCAAAATATGTTTTGACATTTAATTATACACATCCTCTTCTTTAGTTACAGTTTTCCTTGTCATGTCTGCAACAAACGTTGGTTTTGATCCACTAAAACATATCTCCTGCCCCTCGATGATCAGTTTCCTGCCTTTAACAATTAGTAGTCTGAACATTGAAGTCCAAACACCCAGGTAACTTAATTATTTCTCCTCCTTCTCTTAACCAAGAAGAACCAACAAATGACACATTGGTTTATCTAAGATTTAAAAAATGTGACTTTAGACTGCACAATGGAACCAATGACCCTTCTTCAGGACACATTCAATTAATATGCAAATGAATTAGACCTTCTGGGTCAGCATCCAAGTTCAGAATCAAGGGAGTTGGTGGGGGGCAGTATGAGGTGAGTGAGAGAGGAATTAACAAGTGCTTAGAGGAATAGTTCAGACAGAGTATAGGGTTTGGAATCAGATCAACCAGGATTTAAATCCTGGTTTTATCATTTGTTTTCTTTGTCACCATGGTCATGATACTTTTCCCTACTTGAGTCTCCATTTCATTCACCTTAAAATAGTGATAACAATTTTCTGCTCTCCTTTGACCTCACAGATTGTTACATTTGCCACATGACTAATGCTCCTCATAGGTAATTAGGGACTAATGTTTCTATGCTTTTCTTTCTGGGCCTGCCATTTTTCACTGAGTTAGATGTTGAAAACTTAAAGACCTACAAATGCAAAGTAAATGAACCAGATGGTCCAGGAGCACATGAAGAACAATAGGGAGTGGTAGGGACTGTGGCAGCCCAAAATATAGATGTTATTTAACATCTCTGCACACTGTGCCTCAACAAAACATGTCTGTAGGCTTCATTTAGCTGGTTAGCACCAGGATGCTCCTTGGGCTAGTATGTTTGGGGTATACAGGTTTGGCTCACTTTACTCAGTTGGGGTACCTTACCATCCTTCTGTACCATCTCTGATTATCCCTTTAGCTCCACAAACCCCCAATTCCTGTCTTCCCCAATTGCAGAGAGAAAACTGAAAAATCCTATTACTTTATCATGCAGCAACTTGGTTCTCACTGGCCACCTAAAAGCAAACTCTGGAACCTGTGTGTGTCCATCACATATGGTCTATTAGCAAGCTTTCCTGCACAAAAGAACTGTGATTTGTGAATAAGATTACACTTAGACCAGAGAAGACTGGTGGAGACCTGGAAGACAGGGGTGAGGTCAGTCTTGGGACCTACAATCTACTTCGACTTTTATCACTGAGTAAATGTGTGAAAACCTCATTTGAGATGTTTATGTCTTAGAATTTTCACTTTCTTCCCTCTCAGATACTTTAGGAAAGTGTAATGACAAACTCTAGCAGAAATTCATCATTTCCTGAGTGCCTGCTCTAGATCAGCCCCTGCCCACAAGGTTAGAGACTCACAGATAATTGAGATCTTCCCTGCTTCCAAAGAATTCAGAGTCTAGTGGGCAAACCACACATAGTAACAACCATTTGTCATAGAATAAGGTGACCAAACCTTGAGAGGAATATACCAAGATAGTAGGAAGGAGGAAGAGGGAGACTCCAAGTTATTTTGGGGTAGAGAGTTAGAACATGTCACATTAGGAAAATAGGTTAGTGGGGTGAGAGAAAATATTAAGTGTATTCTGTCAAACAGCAGTGATATAAAATATATTAGAATTGTATCGGGTTTGTTTACTGTTTATTCATTTATTAATTCATTCAGCACATTCACTGAACTGTGTTAGGACTATAAGTCTCATCATCTCATTTTAATCATGATTGCTAGAATAATCCATTCATTGACTCTACTCAAGGAGCTGCTATTTGGATGTTCAGTCCCTAGTAAGGGCCACTGAGTATTTGTTGAAAGTGAGAAAGCAAATGAACATATATTTGATGTAGTCTGAGACCGTGGAACTGTCTTCTAAAAGTCTTTGTGAAGGTAAGTCTTTTGTGATCCTATTAAATTGGATCTACTGCAGTCAAATGCATTGGGAAGAACTAGGGATATTCAAATCAGTTCCTAAACTTTTTAGAACAAATTTTATGACCAGTTAACTACCTAGTTAATAAACTTCTGCCTGTGAAGGACTTAGGAGACAGAGGGAGGCATGGGGAATATGAATCAGTGTCTACAAGCTTTTCTCCCCTGCTTCCTTTGTACAGCCTTGCTCCAGTGGTGGAAGGGATGTCAGTATTCAGTTTGTCAGTATTCATCAACGTGTGATTTAAAAGACAATGAAGTGTGTCTCCCTGCATTCTGGAGCCAAATGGAGACCAGGAAAGTAGATCAGAACTGGCATGGGACAATGGAAGAGCAGGGTGGGATGTGAACTTGGGAGGAGAGACTAAAGAAGGTGTGGACTAGCCTGACTCAATCTGCATTTGTGGACACCTATAACTTTCTTTGTGCAGAATCTTCAAGACTTGTTGGGTATAGCAGCATGGCTTTCTTTTGGCCACAAAGAAAACCCTTCATTCATCTCTCTACCCATCTACTCATTCATTCAACCAATCTTTATGGGAAGGCTCATGTCCAGCTACTGAGATGAATAGAGAGATACAGGCATGTGAACAGGGAAATTAGAATACACTATACCTAAAGCAATAGATGCTGAGAAAACCCAGAAGGGGAAATAGCTAATGTGGTTATCAGGAAGTAGAGAAGGCTCCCCAGAGAAAGTACCAACTGTGTTGGACTTAGAAGAATAAATCTGACATTGCCAGGACAGGTTAAGTGGAGACTTACCTCAGGAGATATAAAGAGCAATTTCAAGGATGTGGGGACAGAAGAAGAGTGGGTATTCTTGGGAGTGGGGGGAGTTTAATGTGTGGCTGGACCACAGACTTTTGATTTTTCACCCCATTTTGCAGATTTGGTTGATTTTTAGGTGGCTGAGTCTCTGAAAGTTAACCTTAGATGGTATGAGCCTTGAAGACCTCCAAATATGTGTTAAGATGATGTAGGTGAAATGCCCATCTGTACTCACATATATGCTCCCCGTGTGTCACCATTTAAAATGCCAATTGCACATCATTCATTTATGCATTCATTTAAAAATATAAATGTTTACTAAGCAAGTACTCTATGCCCACAAAATTGTCAAGAGATTAGATTTTCCACATTCACCCAGCTCAGTTTATCATATTAAGGAAATATCTCCTCATGGGTCACTTCTACCCATATAGATTGGTGAGCAAAACAAATGAGGACTCCTGTTCTTGGGGAATTCACAATAAAGTGTAATTACTCAAAATTTTCTGTTCAAGTGTTATCGCCTCCCAGATCTTAACTGTGATGAAACCTAGGCTGTTGTCTCTTTCAGTCAATAATAAATCTCAATACAGAGTCTGGAACACAGTAGGGTCATGATATTTTTGTTATCTAGTCTGCTATTTAAAGACAGCAGGAAAGCTGTTTGATATAGGTTAGACTGGTGTCATTTTAGAAAGAACTTAATGCATGTCCACAACCATGTAGCAGCCATCATCATAATTCTGCCTCAGAAACAAATAAACAACCAAAAAGTGTGTCCTGCTAGGCTCTGTGTCTGCCACAGTTACCTAGGGAGAAGGACCCACAGGAGACTCTTCCTTTGAAGAGTAAAGTGAATCTCAGAGTTGAAAGAATTCAGCTTCCATAAACATGCTCCTTTCTTCATCCATCTAAGGAGAAAGTCGTGCTGTCAGAGACTCTGGAAGAGCACAGACTCTGGACTTTGGACTCTCCTGTCATTTAGTATGATGAGCATTACTGGGTGACTTTGGAAAAGTTAATCTCTGTACCTTTCTTTCCCCTCTATAACACTGTGGATGGAGAGGGTATGTCAATACTTAACTTGAAATGCAGGTGGGAGCATTAAAACATGGAAATCACCTGGCTCAGTATATATACCTGGTCTAACATTAGCTTGTAATAGATTCCTAAATTGCGAGCTATCAATAGTGTAACTCAGATCTTTTAATGAGATGTGTTACTTTGTTTTGGACGTGTAGAAATAATGTAGGACCTAGAAGCAGGGGATTTTAATTCTATTTCCGGGCCTGTTGCTTGTGAATTGTGGGATATTAATTACGCAGCCTTGTTGGGCTTTGATTCTTCATCTGTTATAGAAAGAGGTCAGTCTGACTATTTCTTCTCATAATTCTTCCTCAGCTAAGTGTCCTCCTCTCATTTCTCACTGTAAATGAATTAATTCAGTTTTTTCTTGGGTGACAGCTGCTGCTATTGACTGTCTTTCCACGCCATCCCCTCCAAATTTAGGGAAGTGGAGACTTTGATATAGTCACTTTGGAATGTGACTATATCACGAAAGCAGAGCCCTCATGAATGGGGCTTAAAACGTAAAAACTTAAAAAAAAGAGACCTAGGGAGCTCCGTATCCCTCCTTCCGCTGTGTGAGACACAGCAGAAAGGCTCCAGTTCTGTACCAGGAGTAGGGGCTCACCACCTACCGAATCTGCTGGCAACTTGGTCCTGGACTTCCCAGGCTCCAGAATTACGAGAAATAAAATTCTGTTGTTAATAAGCCACTCAGTCCATGGTGCTCTTATATAGCAGTGGACTGGACAGCAGTCAAGCTGGCACAGATAGGTCAGTACAAATTATAAAACGACAATCCATCAGGCAGAAAAGTCAGAAAGAGCAGCCTTTCCTCTGGGCAGATGCTGCCCTGTGTCAGAGCTGCTCGTGAGTGGACTGCGGATTTGATTTTGGCCCCCATTTTCTCCTATTCATGTTGACAAGAATGACAACACCAGCCACAGCAGCCATCGCCTACTAAGAACGGAGAGTACACTGGCCCCCACGGCCGCCCTATGACATGAGTACTATTTCCGGTTCATGCATATGGAAGCTAAGACTCGGAGTGACTTCCATCATCTAGTGCAGTGGTTCTCAAAGTGTGGTCCTCAGTTCTACAGCATCAGCATTAGTTGGAAATTTGGAAGAAATGCATAATCTCCAGTTGACCCCAAATCTATTGAATCAGAAACTCTGGTGATAGATCCGGCAGTGTAAAAAGCCCTCCAGGTAATTCTGATACATGTGAAATCTGATTAAAGTTTGCAGAGCATTGGCCTAAACTGGTAATGAGTGGAGCTACATAACAGTTGAAGATAAGTTAATAATTTTGTGCTTTCAGTCTTTAAGTTGTGGCTACCCAAGGGCTTTGTTTGGAAAAACCTTTATCTCTTGTTCTTACTACTACATGGTATTCCCCACCAGTTGATACACTATACATGTTAAATATTTATTATTCCTCTTTCTTTTAGCTTGGGACCACTATGACAAGATACCTTGGCCTAGTGGTACTTCAGCAACAGAAATGAATTCTCTCAGAGTTCTGGAGGCCAGCTATCTAAAATCAGAGGGCCAGGGTCTGGTGAGAGTCCTCTTCCTGGGTTGCACAGAGAGCAAGCTCTCTGATCTTTTCTTACAGGGTCATCCCATCATGAAGTCCCTGCCCTCATAATCTCCTCTTACACTAATTACCTACCAAAGACTCCATCTCCAAACACCATCAAGATTTGGGGAGAACACAGACATTTGGTCTACAACCATTTCTACCATCTGAATGTAAGGCCTGGGTAGGCAGAGGTTTGTCTGTGTTTTCACTTGTCAACTGCTAAATCCTTGGTGACTAGAACTCTGCCTTGCACACAGTAAGCTCTTGATAGATATTTGTGAAGTAAATGGTCACCTACTGTTTGGTGACACAGAAAGGAGACTCACTTGGGTCTATTTATTCTTATTCTAACAATTCTATATGCTATCTCCTGCCGCGCCCCCCCCCCCCCCCCCCCCCCCCCCCCCCACCTCTTGCTTCCATTTAGTGTTTCTCTGATTAGCAGCTCTCTCTTTCCTAGAAGGGTCATTTTCCAGAAACATTCCTTTACCAATTATCACTTGCAGGAAGAGAGCCTTTTCCCAACAAGCCTTGCAGAGTAGTTACCCTAGGCATGATTTAGCTGATTTACTCAGTGCTCTGTCTTAATGGTTCACCAAGTGGAGATTCTTTCAGTAATGACAGTAAATGCATTTGAAATGTTGATATCGACCTAGGCAATGCTGCATATTTGGCTCATCAAATTTTCATGTTAAAATTAAAATCTTTTTTTTTCCTTTTTTTGTGTGTGGGAAAAGAGAAGCCAAAGTGTTGATTTCAACCTGATCACTTTTTTCCTAGATGAAAGGAAAACACTTTAATAGTACATCCCTCCCATGGTTACTGTCATAATAGGAGACGATAGCAAGAGAGAGGGAAAGAAATCAGATTTGTTTATCAAGGAAAATATGCATAGGATACTATGCCCTGCCACCCTCAAGCAAAGAAGTACCATTATCATTTCATCATTTCTCTCAAATAAAATCTCATGGTCCCTAGCTGCCTTAGTTATTATCAGAGGTCCTCCAAAACCTGTCACAAGATTAAAACAATCACCACTGTTTTTCACTGGATTTATCACCATATCACACAGTATCCTATGCATGTAGGTATCCCTTCTTTATTATTATTGTCCTGGATGCTTCCTCCTAATATTTATCATAATTCACATGTATTTTGTTCATTGCTTTTATCAGTTGTGTTTCATTAGTTTATTGTCTACTCTTAGCAAAGCTAACACTTCCAGATTCATTGCTGCTTTCTCCTCCTTGGGTGGGGGAGGAGAGTTATAACACCAATTAATTTCTTATTAATTCATCAACTGCATGTAGAGATCTGACTTCCTGTTTGCAACAACTCAGTGAAGTAGGAAATAGCACAGTTTCTTTGCCCTTGATCACCTCATTTACAAATAAACCAGAGTAGTTAAAGCATTTAGTTTATATAAAACAGAGCTTAAATATACAGTGATCAGTTAACAATCAGGTCTGCCAGGCTCCAAAACAGAGCTCAGTCGTAAAGCCTACAGGCTCCAAAGCCAGACGACTGGGTTCAAATCCTGGAATGGCAACTACCAGCTCTGTGATCTTGGGTGAGTTATGTAAGCGTTTTGTGTTTCAATTTTCCCACCTGTGAAATGAAATAATAAAACCTATTTATGGGGAAGTAAAAGTTGAAGAATAAAAAATATACAGAAATGAATAATTTCTGGTACATGGTAGTCACTCAATGCCTTTAAAGCTAGTGTTTCAGCTTTTAAACAAGAATGCTGATGATTTATCATTTCTCACATTTGCATAGTTTTTACAATAGTCTAAATTAATACAGATACTACCTAATTACCCCTGCAGACATACAGAGCAGGCCCCCTTTTTATAGGAACTGACTAAGAACCCAGAGATAATCCAGCCATTTGGTCAATGTCATAGTTACGACCAGGTCCTGGGTTGTCCTCCAGTGATGTCTCTCAGATCAGAACTTAAACTCTGTTGCCATTTTTTGTTTGTGGCCTTAAGATGTCAAAGTAATTCTGATTCCTTAAAGGAACTGACTGAACAAACATAAAATGCAGTGAATCCTTTCTCTGCCAAAGCAATGTGGTGAAAGGGAAAGCCGAGCTAAGCTTCTAAAAGAGAGGTAGATGGGTCCGAGTAGAAATGTGAGGGCCTTCTTTTATCTATCATGGCAGGTGGGCAGCGAGAAGGCAGTTGCCTACACAGGTGACTGGGAAATCTCTGCCTGATTGTCTTCTATCTAATCTATCCCAAATCACCTCCCCAACCATTCTACCAATTACGCCCTTCAAGATACTTCTTAGGATAAAGAACTGCCCCTCCAGCATCTTGCCCACAGGGCAGAGGAGTTTTCAAACTCATTTTTGAAGTCTGACCCTCACTGATTTTCCTTCAATTGACCTACCAAGTAACCCTACAAATAGAAGGGAAGAAGCCTCTTCTGTTACCTTGGGCAGCTTCTATGTTGCAGGAAAAGGCAGTATACATCTGTTCTGCTATGTAAGTGGTATTGTTTCATTTTGATACATAAGGAGATAAATCAGAGAGCTTATAGAACTCACTAGAGGTCACATAATTCATGTTACTGGATCTAAAATTCAGACCCAGGCATACTCAGCTCTGAAGTCTCTGCTGCTTCCATGAAACTAACATTTATAAGGTTATTAGCTCAGCAGCTTTCTGTGTGTAGGCCTTTCTTTCTTACTGGGCCACTGGAAATGGGAAAATTGACATATTCCTTTTGAAAACTTTGTCTCTTTTCTTGGAGGCTAAGGTCATGTTGAGGCCTTGGGAATTTGCTTTCCTGAAGATGGAATGCATGTGGGCTCAAGCTAGAATTCTTGGCCTAGCTTGACCCCAACATGGTGCAGAGTTATTTCCACCCACCCTGCTGTTATGTGTGCACCACTGTCATGATTCTGTGCCACTTAGCCCAGAGGAGAGTCCCAAGGGCAATAATGTCATGGCCCCTTCCTTTTGAGTAAAAAAGAAAAACATGTGTCAGTGGTCCTCATAGCATCCAAGAGACTTCTAGTGGGGTCCTTTAAGGCCTGACCCCGTAGCAGTTCTAGGTTGTGTTAGGGTTTCTGTAGATGAATGAGCAGGTGACACGGCCAGCATCTCACTGCATGGCAATGTCATTTCTGTGTTGCTTATTTTATCCTCAACCAAAATGTGTTCCCTCACACCTCCACTGCACTGTGTATATGTCCAGCTTCCTACCACTCTGAAGACCCCAATCCCTCCTCTCAGCAGAGTTGATTTTCTTTCATCCCTTTTAAGCAATCACTTTCCACTGTCATATTATAGCCATGCCACTCAGCCTTTCAGTATTAACATAATATTTTAGGGCCTGGCGTATACTCGTGCTTTTTCTTTGTTTACTCATAATAACAAACCATAGGCACCTGAAGCCATCTATAAAGTTAGGAACGGTCTTGTCTCCTTCATTCTACCTGGTATAAAACCTTGTGATAACATAAACCTTGTCTTTAAGGAAGGGAAATTAACATGTACTGAACATCAGCCATGTGCTAGCCACCTGCTTTCCCTTATGCTGTCTTAACTGTGTCTCGGAACAGCCAAGAGAGGTGGGGTTTTCACACCCATTTAACAGGAAAGAAAATCAAGGCAGAGAGAGGTTTAATAATATGGACAAACTCATATTCTTAAGGGTCAAAGGTAGGATTTCTATCTTTCTTTGTCTAACTCTGAAAACTAGATATTTCTAGGACAAACTATTGGCTCACATTCAAGACTTCAAACTCTTCTGAGTTGTTCTGCTTTTCGGAGGAGTCAAGTATTACAATATTCTGTTCTGTGTCACTTGTGACCAGGTTGAAAATTAGAGCAAGATATGACAACTTTATGCTTCAGCAGTCCCTCTATAGAGCAATGTGAAATGTACACATGAGTAAACACAATTTAAAACAAACCATGACTTTCTAAAAAATGTTTTAGAACCTATAATCAAAAAGTCATTTATTAACAGTCCCATCCATATTCACCAATTAGGTGGTCTGTCATTTATTTGCTTGAACATCAAGCAGATCTGCAACTATTATTTTAATTAATTAATTCAGCCCTTTATCCCCAGGGCGGGCCCTGGGAGACACCTGGCTTATTTTCACAGCGGTCCCTGATGCTCAGCTGTCAAGACACATCATGACTGGCACTCTGAGCTTCATGCAAGGCCAAGCACTTAATCTCTTTAACGGAGACCTGTCATCACTTTCTTTCACTCCAGCATAGCCCCCGTCTATGTTGAGACATAATGTCTCATGCACCTGTCTCTCCTTTCCCATTCTAACAGCCACCATCTGGGTTCGGACACTTCTCAATTCCTCTCTGAGTCATTGTTCTTGCACTTCATTGACTACCTGCTCTGCATTAGATACTGTGCTATGCAAAAACTTTATCAGCAAACAACCAGGGAAATATCACCCCCATTTTCCTCAAAAGGAAATGGAGTCTTAGAAAAAGGAAATGACTTGACCAAGATCTTGCATCCAAGAAGTGATAAAGCAAAGATAGAATACAGATCTGTACTGAATTCAATAATTAGGCTTCTTCCATTCCAGTTTTGCCTTTAATCTCTATGATTTGGAAATAAAAGACAAAGGTGGGTAAGTAGACTGTCTACTACATAGAAGGGTAAAATAGATGGGGAGCCTAGAGAATAAATGGGAGAGAGAGGGTCTAGGGGAGATACATAAATGTCAAATGAATGTTTGAGTAGTGTTCTGTGGATTGTAAATTGTCTCCTCTGTTTCCTTTGTGAACTCTTCAGTAAATTCCATTTAGCTCCTGGCATTTATATGCCATGTTTTCATTTTGTGGTGGCATTAGGACTAAGAGGAGAAGAAAGAGACAACAGCCATTTGGATTATTCTCGGTTTTCTAATAGTAGCTGACTTATTAAAAAAAGAATAACTGAATAAGGTATTGGGATGGGATGACCCCCAATGAGGATGGAGGGTGTTTCAGTTGAGGGAAAGTTTGTGCAAGTCTAGAGCTGTGATGGGACCCCCACTTCCCAGTCACATGTATTCCTGGGAGTACAGTGGTTTTCAGAGGGGCTATTTTCTGCACAGAAGAGGCTGACTTTATCTGCTCATGTTCCAGAAAAGCCTTCAATCCCAAGCCATAGCTTTAACAGTTTTGATTTTTACATCCTTCCCCCCAGTCCCTGCTATTAAGCACTTTTCTAAAAAGAAAAAGAAAATCCAGCCATTTTACATCCATTGCTTGTTAGCTCCCCTGAGGGTGCCATCTATAAGCTGAAACCTCTCATAATTGTTTGGGGCTCAGGGAGCCTCCCAACGGCACCTTCATTTAATGCCATTATAGTCTGGCTCCAGGTTCTTAAAGCTTGGTACCTGTCTTCTTTGCCTCTTTCTGCCAGAAGGAATTGCTCTTAAAAGCTGTATTTTATGCTACTAAATTGCCTCTCCCTATTACATCTTGAATCCAGGTAAGATGGTAGGACAAGTTAAGTTTCTTATTCTCTAGACTGTGGAAGCAACTTGAAGTATGTCTGTTGAGTGTTTTCCAAACCATGTTCTGTAGAATATGGAGCCCATGATATAGCCTTCAAAATGTAAGATTAGTAGTCACATCTTCTTGGGAAACACGGCACATTGTATCTTAGTCCTGGGAGATTAAAAGCACAGTGAAGTCCTGCAGTAAGAAACCTCTTTAACCCCATGTTTCCTGAAGTTATTTGGCTAGGGAATTTGAGTTTTATATTTTCCCTTTACCCTTTGGGGAAACCCTGCTTTAGACAGCAATAACCCCTTCCAGGTAAGTGGTATCTAATACTTTGTATTCTGTTAGAGTGATAAATGCAAAAGGCACTTATTTATAGATGATACCGTTGAAGAAGAGTTATCTAAATGATTTCCACTAGAGAAAGCAGTAACAGAAAACATATGAAAGCTAGGGTTTCTGTTTTTTACAGTGGGCTTCTTGTGCGCAATCTTTTCTGAGGCGCCCCTCTTACACCTGGGTCTAGACTCTACTTGCACACCACACACACACCAAAATGTTTTTTGTAATCAAGTAATTATTACTTAAAAAAGAACCAGGTGAGTTAGCTAGGGAAAAATAAGTAAAGAAGAACTTGTTCACTACACAGAGGGTTCTGGGTATGTCACAAATCTTTGCAATAACCCTAAGAGGTCAGTATTATTCCCACTTCATAAGGGAGAACAATTGAAGCTCAGGGAGATTAGGTAAATTTACCAGGGATATAAAGTGTCAACATGCTCAGTCAAGCTTTACCATTATGCTTAATTCCAAAAAGCATTTCTTTTCTCTTATCCACTAACCTTTTCTAGTGATTGGTTCAATCCCTCTTAATCTACCCAATAAAGAAAGTTAGATTATCCAAATGGCTTTGTGGATTGATGCTATTTGTGTTCTAGTGGGTTGGGTAGACAAGTTGGGGAGCTTTATCTGGAGGTTCCAGATGAATAAGGATTTAATAATTTGTTTAATTTCGGTGCTCAAAGGAGATCAAAGTAAGTTTATGCTTACATGATTTGACAGTACTAGGTACCATTGTGGAAAGTATATTTGAGATTTTATGCCTCAAACCAAAAGAAAGAGTTTGTGTCTTCTGAAGGGGCTGAGCAAAAATAACCAAGAGATAACCTGAATATTCCTCAGGGAGAGAAGATATTTGTGTGGAAGGAACCATGGATAGGAAGTGGTAAGGTCAAGGTCTAATCTGGGCTAGTCACCCACAGAGTGTGTGATCTTGGCAGCTCCCTTAAAACCTCTTGGCCTCAGGAGATGAGAGAAGCTGCCAGAGGTAATAATTACCATGGGGTATCTGTCTGGAGACCAGAGGGACCAATTTTTTAGTCTGGATTATACCCTCTGGCTGAATTCTGGGGATAGGAGCCATGTTAGGTGTGTAGGACAAATGTTTCAGTTGTCTCCATCTCCTGAAATGAAAATAAGAGATAGGTGTCTTTTATCTCCCATCTTACAGATAGGACTATACCAGGGGTCATAAGAACACTCTAACAGAGGCCACTGGGTGCTTTCTCTCAGAGGAGGTTACTCAGTTACCTGTCTGTTCTGTCCTGAAACCTGTAGAACATTTACTTTTTTGTTTATCTATTTGGAGAACAGTTCGTGTGGAGATGAAGGACCCTGTTACATTGAATCCTGCCTGTTCTTCTCCAGCCAGTCTTGAGTGAACAGGGCCCTTGGGAATGGAGAGGGTAATAAAGAGGGAAAGGAGCAGAATGAGACCCTGGGACTTGTGAAAGGGACTTGTGATTGTCAGTTTGGGCCTGGAAAGGGACCTTATATCTGAATGGTAGAAATCTCCAGAGATCCTGTATAAAAGGAGAATGGCTTAGATGATTTCTTAGCTCCCTTTCAGCTCAGACCTCATGTGTGCATTACATCCCCCTGCCTTCCACAGCAACCTAACAAACAGAAGTGTCTTGATGAGCTCAGACCTGAGTGTGAGTCACTGAAGAGCTGCCAGACCTCAGATACCAGATTACAATCAGCTCCTTTGCAGGCCCTGCTCCAGAGAATGTGCTTTGTCTCCTGCTCTGGTTTCCATGAGCAAAAAGTGTGCAGGTGCAGTTCAGGACCCCCCAGAGACCAGCTGGGTGTGGATTTCACATGTCACTGGAAACTCATGGGGACTAGTGACAGTTCATTTGATAGAAACGAAGATTTTGAGAAAGTTCTCCTTATTGGTCCCACAAAGGATGTTACTATTTGGGAGTGAAGCACAAAGGCAGCCACACCTAGATTCCAAAGCCTGGGCAGACACATATGTCATCAATACTTCAGTGGTGCCAGCTGTCAGGACCTGCCCTCAGGTCTCTACTCCACCCTCCTTTCAAGGTTCCTGGTTTTCCCACCAGAAAATGTGGGCAAACTCTTCCAGCTTAAGGCTGGAGCCTGGAAACAATGTCAAAAATGCTGTCAAACAGTAGGTCAGTGATAAGTCATCTCCAAGGGACAGCCAATCTGTGGATCAGGGCTGAAAGTGTGGCTTGGAGGTTAGTGCACAGGCTCTGTGAAGTCAGGGACAAGTCCAGTGGTGTCCCCACCCAACTGTTATCCTCACCTAATAAAGAGTTATTGAATGATTTACTCATGTGGAGAGGTAGCTGGAGAAGTGGGAATTACTGAATGTGGCAACGAGCATGACTGGAGAGCTTGGGAAAGCAGACCTCTACAGAATTTGGATTTGGAGATGGGAAGGGATGATTAGAGTAGGAATAATGATTGAACAGCTACTCTGCGGATGGACAGAGTGCTTGAGACTTCATATGAGTCACTCCCTTAACTCCTAACCAGGACTGATTATCCCTCTTAGCAGCTGAATATTGGGAGGCTGTGAACTGTCCAAAGAAAAATCATTTGTAAGTAGCAAAAGCAGGATTCAGATTTATGTCTTATGCTTTATCTACCTTTATGTAGTAAGGCCATTATTTCCTCCATTTTATAAAGAAGACTGACACCCAGAGAAACAAACTCATAGCTAGTAGAGGGTAGAGCTGGGACTAGAATCCAGAACTCTGACCTCATAGCTTTATTCTTTCTGACCCCTTCATGGCCTGCCTGATTTTCTCCTATGACACAGAGGTCTTCCTTACCCCACATGGCACTGAGTGTATTTAGCAGTTTGTCTTGTCCCTAGGGGGTTGGGGCTGGGATCCCCTTAGCAACCCTTTTGGGGAGGGCAGACATCTGGCTCTCAGCTGGCCTGAGTACAGCTCATGCAGCACTATGGTGGAGAATATGGGTTTCACATGTATTTATTTTTCTTTTTTTTGCTGATAATAAAATTGGATAATAAGCCTGATGAATGAAGTCCCACCAGAGACTAGTCAGGAGTCCTCTACCACTGCTTGATGCTGTGGCATTGGAGACTCCTTTCTGGGTCCTAATGTTCCCATTGGTAACACACTAGGTTGCACAAATTGATACCCAAGTTCTTCTCACAGCATTGACCTTCTAGAATTCGATTCAAACTAGTTCAGCACAAATAACCAGAAGACTCAAATGCTCTTCCACACATTGAAAGCTAAACATATGTAATATATTTTGATGTTTAAATCAAACACTGGCATTTTTTATTCCCTTAATTTTTCATCCTTGTATGAATTTTTAAGAAATAGTTTTCACTTTATAAGAAAAGTATATTTTCCCTTACTAAATGAACAGAATTTCAAACTTATTCTCATGTATTTTTTCCTAAGATCTGACTTAAAAAAACCCTCAAATAGGGTGCTTACAGTCTAAATGCGAAATTGTTCTGAGGACCCTGTCTGTTTATGTCTTATGATGATTCATTTTATGTGTCAGCTTGGTTAGATGACGGTGACAGTTGTTGATCAAATACTAATCTAGATATTGCTATGAATGTATTTTTTAGATATGATTAACATTTGCAATCAGATGGGTATAAGTTGAGCAGCTCATTCTCCATCATGTGTGCAGTGTGGGATGACTCTCATCCAATCAGTTGAAGGTTTTAGAACAAGGATTGCAGTTCCCAAGGAAAAAGCAATTCTGCCTCGAGTCAACATAGAAATGTGGTCTATTGGTTGTGGTTCTCTGGAGAGCCCATATACACGCATATATATGCATTTTTCCACCAGAAATGTCATAAAATCCATTATTAGGTTTTTTCCCCCATTAATATTCTCATTTTCTGGCTGTGTTAGAGCACAGGCATGGGTTTGGGATCAGGTGACCTGAGTGTGAATCTAGCTCCCCCTGCAGGAAGTACTCTCTCAGGGCCTCAGCTCCCTGAACTGTTAAGTAGGGTCAGGGAGTGGAGTGTGTAATGATACCTGGCTCAGGGATAGTTGAGAGTGTTAAGGAGGGTTAAGTGAAATGGTGCATTAAATCACCTGACATATAACAGAAAGTTGGTAAAGAATAAACACTACTAATAAGATGTGTATGACTCCTCTACTTCTACTTCCTCTTTCTTCTTTCATTATGATTAATTAGACTCAAAAATCATTTATGGAGCACTGCTTGGCTGCCGAGTCCTCTGCGAGGGAGCAGGCGACGGGAGAGGAAAGGCAATGTCCTTCCCCTTCAGGTCTCAGAGTAAACTGAGAGGAGAAAGCTCCGTGTGCTACCTGAGCTACAAGACAAGATGGTATAAATCACAGCTTTCCCAAGCTTTCAAGGCCCAACTCATCCTATATCCTTCAGGAAACCTTTCCAGATCCCCCTATTAGAAATTAATCTCCCAACTCTCATGTCCCCAGGGCCTTTTGTTGACACCTTTCCTGTGGTACTTACCACTATTTACCTTGTATTAGAGTGATTTATGCACATGTCAGTTTTTCCCACTGGAATATGTGTTCCTGAGAATAGAAATATTTATGAAGGGCCTTTTGATGACTTTGGCTATTGTATGAAGGGCTAACATAACAGCATCAATAATCTACCTCACCTTGTATGATGATTTTATGAAAAATAACTAAAACAGACTATAATTAAATTATTATCGCTTTTTTTTTTTTTTTTAATACTTAGAGCTACTGTCTTTCTTGTGTGTGTGTGCCAATTTCTAAATACTATGAGGGAGACAGAGAATTTGCTGTGATCTGGTTTAAGTCACAGAACTAGTTAACACTCAGGGTAAGTTCAGAATGTGATCTGTTTGTGCTCAGCAGTCGATGGCCGGCACTTAAGTGATATGGCTGTGATGTGGATTCCTAGTCCCATTAAATCATCCTTCCTGAGTAATTCTACATTCAGCCATGCACAAGCAGTTTGACTTGCTCATCATGAGTGTGGTTTAGTAAGTTCCCTCCCTCTTTAGACATAAAATGAAGCCAGATGAAACAAATTGCATCTTTTAACTGCCTTTCCAGACTGGTTGTGACTCCTGCCCTGATGATTTTCAGGTTGGCAGAGGCAGGTCTTTAGCAATTTCTCCAACAAAACCACGTGGATTTGGGATGATTAGAGTTGGGCATGCTTTCACAGTGCTCTTTCCATTCTTTCTCGCTCAGACTTCTCAAGGCCTTGTGACAACATTGAAAGATAGGCTTGATTATCTGGTATTGAATGATGAGGACATTGAGGCTTGGAGAGATGGAACGACTTATGTACGTGAGGCCACACACAGCCAGGGTTCAAAGCCACATCTATTCTGATGCTAAAGATTTTCCATTATACCAACACTGCATTTTGTTCTATAATTGGGAGGGACTGGGAAAGTAGGAGTTGGCTCTCCTATCTCTAGCTAGACAACTTTATTTGTAAAACGCTAATTAGAGGAATGATTTTTTAGAAGAATTAGTCAGAATCATTAGATACTGACTGTGACCCAAAGAATAACTTTCGAGATTAGTACATATTGTTATAAGGCTGGATAGGATTTTTTTCTTCTCCCAGTTTGAAATTTGAACCTTTTAATTGGATGAACTGTCATGGTGATTTTCCACTACAACATTTCTTCCTGCAGCCATAGCTGACTAATGCAAGGGCTGACTAAAGCTCATCATCCTCCCAAACCATGTTTTTACCACTGCTGGTTTTCCTACCTGGAATGTCCTTTCTAGACACTGGTGACTAGGCTCCCTTTCATTCTTCAAGATCCCATTAAATTGGTCACGTGGATTGACCGAGTCACATCGATGCAAATCTGTACTTTTGCAAGGGCAGCTTTCATGCAATGAACAATATGGGAAGAATCAAAAACAAAGGGTGATAATAAAGGAAGTCCTGGTAGGAAAGTGATGAGGGCCAGGTATGGTTGAGAAATCTGAACACTCTTCCTCAGGCAGTGAGGGACCATGGAGAATTTTCAGTAGAGAAGTGGGGTGTATGACATGACTGTGTTTTAGGAAGACAGACCTGGTAGGAGAAAGTAAAATTGTGAAGACTGCTCAAGAAATGCTCAGGGTAATCTAATTTACAAGGTGATAAAGGCCTGCTCACTGGAGCCTCAATAAAATATGGCAGAGCATAGAAGAAAGGACACAGGCTTGGGAACAAGGCAGTTTGGTCTGAATCCCAGCTTAACCACCTTCAAGTGTGTGACCTTGGGCAGGCCTTGTCAACTCACTGACACTTGGTTTTGTCATTTGTCAAATGATGTTATTAACTACTCAGAGACATTTGTGAAAACCAGCAGAAACAAAAACCAATAAAAGTGGTCATGCTGTAGCTGATATGTTTGTGAACATCAATATCCAGGGTGGTTAGGAAAGCATCTCAGACCCGGACTAGATTTATTGGATAGTGCTTCTACCACTATTCAGATCTCTGATCTGGGGAACATGGCGAACAGGTTAATCTTGGCAAAATGGGAATAATAATGCTGTCTCACATGTTGTTCTGCACACTACAGAAAATGAGAGAAATGTATGTGAGCTGATTAGCCTATGATGGACACAACAGAATGCATCAGGTAAAGGGGAGTTGTTTTATTAGTGTCTGATAGAAACTGCTGGTTAGCTAAACCGATTTCCATTCCTACCCCCTCCTCTGTTTTCCTCACATATAATATAGAATCTAGGAATATCAAATATTCTTTGCCAGCCTCCTTTGCAGCTAGGAGTAGCCATGTGACAGAATTCTGGCCAATAAGACATGATGATGTGTTGGCTGTGGGGATTCTAAAAATGCTTTTCTTTCATGACTAAAGAGATCCAGTTGATGTGACCCATCACTCTTCAACTTCTGAATCCTGCCTTAAGTTAAGTCATGATGCCCGAGGCTGGGATAACCAAGTCACAATGAAGAAAAGGGCAAGAGAATCACAAAAATGCCATCTCAGTGTTGGAAAACTACTAGTCTGCAGAAATGCCCAGGGCCACCGAGGATAAAAGATCTTTTAGATCTCAGTCACTGTATTTGGGTTTAATTGTAGCTGAATGTGGTCCTACCTGATATAAGAGGCAAAGGAAAAAAAGTCACTAGGTGTTTTTGAATAGCAAACTTCTAGTTAAAGAAAATTATTCCATGTTCTTCAAATAGGCTGTGTTTTCTTCATTTTGGCCTTTATCTTTCAAAGGTCTTCCTAATGGGAAGCTTCCATCACTGCTCCTCTGCTCTGCATCCCCACACACCACAAACTCCATTCTGTATGTATAATTCATGTGGTTCATATCTAAGTGCCACCTTACCCATGAACCCTCTCTCCTGCCATGTAGAATAAATCTTGCTTGAAATTTTGTTTTAAGTGCTTTGAATTTTTAAAATATATTTACAATGACAAATTTGTCATTACTGTTCAAATCTTACTCTAGTAGAAACTAAGTTCCTTTACATAAATCTTTTCCTAAATGAGATAGTAAATGAAAAATATATGACACAATCTTATAAAAATATTGAGTTTCATTATTTTATATTTCTAATGTTTGGTCTATTCATTCAACAAATATGTACTGAGAATCTATGTGTGTCACCAGGATTACTAGCATCTGCTCTGATGAGTTTCCATTCCTTGGGCCAGTTTCCTCAGTTTCTTCATTTTTCAAATAGAGTTCACGGTAGTAATTTATTATGGGGAATAATTGAGTTAATACATGCAAACAATATAGATTAGCATCTTGCATGCAGCAAATCCTGAGGAAAGATTAATATATAATAATAAAACATTACTATTTAGATATATTTAAATATTAATATATCTAATATTAATAGTTATTACTACTAATAGTAACATTATTATTATTTGCCAGAATTTCTATTAGTCTCAAGGTACATACCTATGATGTTTAATATAGTATGACCTCAGCAAATATTGAATGAATAACTATGTATGTGTACCTCTGAAATGATTAAAAATGTCAAAATAAATAGAATGCTTCTTCCTCTTCTTCCTTGCTTTCTTCCTTTAAAATTCTGATTAAAAAGACTCAATGAAATTCACTTAAATTCATAATACCTAAGTATGTTAATGTTCATAAGTAATTTACATAAACAAATATGTGTTCTTTATTTTCCTGGAGATTTGCATTGAGGATTTTAATACAGGTTTTGAAATAAGTGGAGAAGCACTGTCAGACACCTTAAGTCAGAAAGAGGAATGACTTAAGTCAATTAGGAAACCCACTCATTTTTAAATTCAACAGTTATCTCTATATCCACTGCCTTCTATGGTTCAGCACCTGGGGAAGCTTTCATTACCTGGGCCTCAAGTGTGCAAGTCAACCCTCTCCTCCTACCCAGGGACTCCCACACAGAGATCCTCACATTCCGAGTCCAACATGCAATCATCAGCTTTGTTTTCAATCCCTCACTGAAAGCCTAGGCTCTGCAATCAGAATAACTGGTTCAGATTTTTTTTTTGACAACACATGACAATTTCATTAGGAAAAGCACAGAAAGATGGAGAGAATGTTTGTGGGCAGCAAGCTGAAAATTTTGTAAGCTAAGGAGAGTCTTATGTATGCAAGGAATGGAATTTTTTACTTGTTGGTTCAGTTAACCTGTGCAGGAGTTACTAGGAATTGCTAAGAAAATGTCTTTTCTGCAAGCCCATCCCTAGCATGTCTGGGGTTTGAGTAGGACAGGCATGCAAGGGTAGTCCTGGCTTATTTGGGTTGTACTAGTTTATTTGGGTGATGCTGACTTATCTGGGTGATGATGACTTATTTGTGTTGCTCACTAAGTTTTAGCATGCCTGTAGGTTAACTGATCTCCTGCAGACCGGTACATCTGTCATCCTGCTCCCTACTTCTCAAAGTCCCCTGCTATCCCTCATCATTTCAGCCTAAGCAAATAGGGCCAAAAATCCTTTTGGTGCTGAAGGGTGAAGACTATTTCTTCTGTTTTTGCTTCCTGCTAATCATGGGCATAGAGATGTTTCTAATTAGGACCCAGTCTGTTCTATCCCTAAAGTAACTATGGGAGAAGGAGTTCTGGGGTAATAAAATGGAATGAATGGGATGCAGCATATGCAGAGTCCAGCAGATGAGGTCTTATCTCTAAAGGTTCATAATCTTACTGAAATATTAGTTGCAACTTGATTGATTCTAGATAAGAACAAAATTTCACTAACAGTTTAAAAAGGTAATGTCCAAATATGAGGAGGAGGATGAGAGCAAGAAGGAGTCCTAACATTCCCTGGGTTCAGATTCTTATTCTGTTTCATGCTGCCATGTGCAATACTGGTGGGCATTAGTCAACCACATACAACATGGAGTAATAATAGTGCCTCTCATTGTGAAGTACAGTACTTTGCACAGTGTTTAGTGCCTGATGTATGCACGTAGATATGAACCATCACCTTTGTTACCTAATAGTCCAGTCACACACTGTGTTGTTCCTCAGTGGACTTCTTCTACATTCCACAACTTTGCATGATATAGTCCTTTATCTTGTTTTTCACTGGAGAAGCTTCTATTGGCTCATCAAGACTCATAACAAATGGTACTCTAGTAAGGTATATTCTGTGACATGATTGTACATTTACAGAGTTTATAATCTGGGGGGGTAACACACTAATAAAAAATAGCACTAACAATAGATAACTTTATGACTGAGCTAATTAAAGAATCCCTTTCTCAAGTATCCACATATCCTACTAGTTTAAGATATTGCACACATCCTTTTATTTATCATTCCATCTAAGTGGGAACTAGCAATCACCCTGGGAAGAAAATTTGGTTTCCATCAATTGAATTTCAGATCGTGATGAGTCAGGAAGGAGACTAATATTTGTTGAGTATCTTTGATATGTTGGCATTGTGAGAACACTTCACATATCCTAAAAATTTAATCCTCACAAAAATTCTATGAAGTAGACAGCATTATTCATTTTATACAGAAGAAAACTGAGACACAGAGAGGTCATGCCTTGCTTGTATTTACACAGTTATAAATATTGGCTCTCAGATTTGTAGTCTACTGAAACTCTTGTTTTCTTTTCTTTTTTTTTTTTTTGAGAGACCATAGAACATTACAGGATTGGGGTGGGGGTGTAGAGAGAAAACACAGAAGATAGTTATGGTAGGGAGGAAAGTCAAACTTTCTACCCTTGCCAAACTAATTAAGGGCCAAACCCGATGAACAGTCTGCTATGTATACATCAATAACAGAAAGAAAAATTATTTCTATGTAGGCTTATTTTAATTGCAGAAAAAATGTTTCACTTAGGAACTAAAATTCACTTTTCTTACTCTTCTGTATTCATATTGGATTCCTCATGGTTTTTGGGAAGTATGCTTTAGCATCAATCATTTCTAAACTGGAATCCAATTTTAACTCAGGAGTTGTCAGACATCAGAGAAGTTATTGGTTCTCACAGAGCTCAGTTGTCTTATCTAATAATGGAATTATTGATAATATCACTTCAGGTGATGCTAATGAGAGCCTCTTAAAGGAAGTATGAGTAGGGTACAACATTTTTACTCAGATGGGGACACTGGGGAATTCTGCTAGGAGTTATACTGGGACAGCAGGTGTGTACTGGTCCTGTTTTGAGCTGGTTGGATTTTATGGTCACAACAGGTATGAGCTGAGGAAATGTCTGGCACAGTGGATCCCACCTAGAAAGCACCTGAAAATATTCTTCCCTGCTAGTAAGCACAACTCCAAAACTAAGCTACTTTGTAATGTTTAAAGTTTTTTGAGCATGTTGGACTCACAGATAGAGACAGCTTAGTCTGGGCCCATCTAGTCATCATTATTCAGATTCTCAAGTTGGACAGAGCAGTGGACATGTGGAGACTCATCAGCACAGCAAGAGGCTTCTCAGTGTAGTTAGGAGAAGAAAACTGGAGAGGATTTGTTCAAAGGGAAGAAGAATGAAGGTATGTACTGTAATCTATTTAAAAACAAACAGAAAACATACCACCTTCAGTTCAGAGATGGGTGGGTGATTGGTAAAGGAGTAGAAGGGAACAAGTTACAACAGTCCATTTATTTGCCAATATCAGCTAAGGAGTGAAGGAGGTGCAACCAAAATATTTCAGCAAGATGAGGCACAGTCAATGATTGTCGAAAAACACTCTGGTGGAAACCGCCAGGATAAAGATAGAAATCCTAGGATTTTATTCTCCCTGATAGCGCATACTTGGTAATTGCTAGTTTCATTCCTTTCCCTTCCTTTGAGGTAAGGATTTGTAAAATAATCTGAGAAGCTGATTTCTAGTTTACACCAATAGCCTGTTAACTGCTGGGAAGAGTAGAAGCAGGTGATCATTAATGCCTGTCTGATCACCAACTCCCTTCTCTCTTTTCCTCTTTCCCTCCTGCATTCCTTTCTGTCATCCTCCCACAACTATTTATTAACCAGGACCTGAGGTTATAGTGATGGATAGATAGGGTCACATTCGTCAGAGAAGTTAGGTGCTGAGTGCTGAGTCAATCACTAACTACTACTGTCGTAAGTACTCTGAGATTAGAGTCGGCTCCTTACCTCAGACCCGTGATTTATGATGTATATTTGACATGTCCATATGGCTACTCCTAAAACATCTCAAGCAAACAGGTCCAAAGCTGATCTAAACTCAGGGTTTTTCCCCCCACATCTGGCTCTTCTTGCCTTCTCTGTCAGAGCTGGCGGTATCACCACTCTCAAGCCCTTGGCTTCTTCCTTTATCACAGTGCTTGGATCATTGGAGGAGCATCTTGGGAAGAATGTATTTGTTTTCACAGATACCTACAGAATGCTCAGCTGGATAGCAAGTATGGAGAATGCAAATTCTGATAGTGGACTTTTGGGTTGCATTAGAGATGATTGTGTGTGTATATGAGTGTGTAGGCGTGAAGGAGTGGGGAGGGAGGATATTTTCTCTGTGTTGAGATAGCAATTGTAGGTCTGGGAGGTTCATCATGGATCTAGGAGGACATATTTTCCCTTCCCCTGTACAGCCATTTCTCCAACCACTGGCCCCCACCACACTTGCCACCTTTAGAATCATGGATAACAGCAAACAAACCAAAACCTAGTGGGAGAGTCCAGCTCTGTTAATTTGCAGAGTAAGAGAGAATTATTTGCTCAATGCCTTCTGTGACAAGAAAAAAGTGGCTTCTGCAACACTCTACCCAGACATCTCTGTTCCTCACCCCTCCTTATCTATCACTTATTTACCTATCTGAGTAATGGGAGGAAAACCCAGCTTCCCATCAATCTCACTTCCCCTGGGTGTTTGGAGTTAAAATTATTTACATAGCAATGGCCCAGTGGAACTATATTACACCCAACAATTTGAAGGACAAATTGATTGCCTGGTTTTCATCTGATCCTTAATTGAATGACTGCAAGTCATCATCACAAATTTGGAGTTTGACCTAGAGCTTATAGGAGGGTCTTTGTATCTTTACCAAAGTGTTTCCAATTTTAAGTGTAAATTGTGCCCACACTGTTTGTGTGTGTGTGTGTGTTGTATAGGAGAGAGCAAGTAGTGACTGGGGATGGAGAAGAGGTAGAAGTGAAAGCATTGGAACTACAGACAGGCACACCACTAATTAAAATGGGAAAACAAAATTCTTTCACTTGGGGCCATAGGCTATGAATGTTCCTTGAAAAAAAAATAAAAGTGAAGCCCCTAATACTGAGAGATTTGCAACTGGATAATAACTTTACAAAATGTGACTGACAGTTACCAGATTATCTCCTTAATCATACCTTTATTTCTATTAAGCAGGGCTTATGCTCCCAGCAGGTTTCAAACATGTGTTAAAGCTGCACATCCCATGGAAGAATCAAAGGGCTATAGCAAGTGGAGCTTTGTGTAGGGACCTTACAAATAGAAACATTCACAAAAAGGGGCAGAAAAACCATTGTGGAGCAAATACAACTTGACTATGTTCTGGTTTAAACCCATGTTTCATCTCATATTTCTTACTAGCACAGAAAGTCAGGAGTTTTGAAGAAGGCTGGTAGAAATGTAGGGGAAGGTATGCAAATCAGAAACCCTGCAGATTTATTTATTTTTTTGGTCTCAGTGAAATCTTAGGATTTCAGGAGTGGGTTGTTTCAAAAGACTAATACCCATAAGACACAATTAGCATGTATAAATTTTATTATGAGGCTTCTTTTGGTTTCAATCTAAATTTCTAATCATTTTCAAGAGTTAACCTGATAAGTCAGCCCTTAGAATGAGATGAGGGTTGATAGAGTTTCTGTCTTTATGGTTTAAAATTGAGTCACACACAAGATCCAAAGTACGCTAATAATTACTGGATCCTCTGTCTAGAAGTTTGTGCAGGAAAGAGAAAGAAAAATTGATACTAGAGAAAGGTCTACACTAGATAGGCTTGCATATTAACCTGGTCAATCCTGTCACCTGTACTCTGAGCTAGGTATCGTTATCCCAAGTTGGAGAGGAGGAAACTGATCCCAGAGAGATTCATTAAGTAGCTTAAGCAAATGCATTTAAAGAAATCATATCAGAATTTGGGCCCAGATCCTCTCTTATTCAGCAGTTAAATAAATGGAGCAATGTGCTTTGGAGCAGTTTGGAGGTTTTCTCCCTGTGTCCCATGTTGAAGGATTTCTACTTCTTTTCTCTTCCCTTCTTTGTCTACTATTTTGTTTTTGAAAATTCCTTTTAGTCTTTAAATGCTGGGTATTTTTCACTGACTTTCCAGATATACCTCCTACTCTTTCCACACTGATCTGAGCCCCAGAGAACAGTCACCCTCTTTCCCCAGCTTTGAGTTATACCAGGGTGTCTACTCCAGGCTCGCTCCCTGTCAACTTGCTGTCCACGTCCTGCCAAGCGGCATTTTCTACGTTGACTTCTCCAAACTCCAGTCACCTAATAGGCCCCAAATATTTGATCTTAGATCCCCTTTACAGTTTTGGAAGTTTTTGAGGACAACTGGAGAACTTGTGTTTCTCTCGCTCAGTGTTTACTATATAGTAGACACTGAAACTAAACTTCTCAAATACAAGACAATGCAAACATACACTACATTAGCCATCAGAATGATGATGCCATCCTAGGTTATACAGCCTCTGGAACCTACTTGTGCACTCATGATAAAATTAGGGTTAAGAAGGCAAATGATGTCTGAGTACTATGATAAAAATAGTTTTGATCCTGCAGATCTCTGCAAGAGTCTCAGGAACTCCAACAGGTTCTAAGCTTTGAGAACTACTGCCTAAGTTCTGGGATGTTTTTCTCTTTATTGTTGGATTCCCTCACTCCACCCATAGCCTTCATAATTGCTCCCAAAATTCAGTTCTCCTCATCACCTTCATGTGCATGTGCCCTCTGTGTCCTGCTGGTTCTGACACAGCACCAATTAGAGGATAGTCAGTAGATTTCACCCTGGAGGAAAGACTGAGGCCATAAGCAGCTCAGAAATTTTGGGAGCAAAGAAAATCATTCCTTCTGTCTATATCTATTTTTCCTGTGAATTTTAATTCACCTTTTAAATAGCAATTTTAATTTCTTCACTGATTAAAAAGGAGTGACGAGAATCAGAGAGATGACTCTCTTCTTTCTGGACCTGGGCCAGAACATAAGAGTTGCATTCCTTTGAGAGCTGTTGATAAACTGGACCATCTTTACTGTAGGACAGGTGAGTCTCTGCAAATCAAGTTCATGAGGTAGAGTTGAAGGAAATTTCCTTTGGAGAAAAGAGGTTTCAGGGGAACATGGTCATTTTCAACTATCTCTTCATTAGATGTCCTTTCTTGTTTTAGGGATAAATTCTTTATTCCATTCTTATTCTGGGCTCCCACTGAATTTAGATCAGAGCTCAATTGCCCCATATTACTGTATAATGTTATTTATGCAATTTTTATCTCTCCTTCTAGACTATTAGTTCCTCAAGACAGTTTGTACTGAAAGCAATTCCATCTTTGGTGTGTATTATCTGTTGAAGGAAGGACTGGAGATAGCGTTCTTCTTCATAGCTGCCATATTGTTTACCAAAGTCTTGTTTTTTAATAGTTTTATTGGTCTACAAAGAACTGCATATATTGAATATAAAAAATTTGATGAGCTTGTACACATGCAAACACCATCATCACCATAATCAAGGACATATACAAAACTTCCCAAAGTTTCCTTGTGCTTTTGTCCTTTTTCTTCCTCCGTCCCTTTCTTTCCTTTTTCTTTCTCTCTCTTTCTTCCATTGCAATAATAATATTTAATGTGAAATCTACTCTATTAAATTTAACACACTTTGAAGTGCAAATACTATATTGAGAACTATAGGCATTTGATTGTGCAACTAATCTTTAGATTTTATTCATCTAGCAGAACTGAAATTTTATATCTACTGAACAAAAACTCCTCATTTCCTGTATGCTTAGCCCCTGGCAACCACTACTGTTTTCTCTACATCTAAGATTGATTATATTAGATACCTCACAGAAGTGGCATGCAACATTATTTTTATAAATCACTGAAGAAGTCAATGAGCTTATAGAAGCAGGAAGCCCCCAAAATATTAGGCAGGTGTTATGACACCTTGGGGGTCAAATGGATTGGAAATTAAAAACCCTGAATTTGAATCCTAGCCTCATGATAGACTAGCGGAGCTCCCTTCATAAGTCACTTCTTTTGTGAAACCCTTGGTCCTCAAAATGAGAGGGTTGGACATGAAGACTAGGTATCAGTTTCTGTCTGTGATTCTCCATTTCAGGATGTTATTGAAAGAGATCTGGGAATTTGCAAGTGTCCCAAACATTGTTGGCTACCTAAAATGCTGGTATCTCTGACTCACATCTGAATTATGTTTCACATATATGGGCATGTGGCTGTAATTAATAAAATAAAAGACTCTTAAAGCATTCTTGATTTTTTTTTTTTTTTTTTTTACTATCAAGAGATAAAATCACCTAAAGTGATGGCTGTCCACATGATAATCTGACACTAAAAAAGGAGCTTTTGTTCTTGGGAAAACTGGAAATCCCTGAATCTTGGTTTTGACTTTGAAGCCTATGAATCTGATGTAGAGAGGAGGGACAGGAGCGTTTCTCTCACTGCAGATAGAAAGAACTTTGCTAACCAGAGCAATTATGTAGGAAATATCCAGAAAGGCCAATGAACGTGTTTTCCGTTTTCTAATTTATTTTCTTCTCCACAGACAGTATGTATGACATTGAAACAAGACCCCATGTTATAAAAATGTTTCAAGTATGAAGAGGTAATAATTATTTGAAGAAGACAACACATTTGCTCTAACTTCAATCCATCTTCATCTATTATCATCACTCGAAAATATTTTAGAAACTTCCTTCTAATTAATGAAGTGAATTTTGGGGAAAGGTAAAGCTATTTAGCAAGATGTTTTGAAAACCAGGAAACAGAATAAAATAAGTGTGTTGACTTTCTGAAATATTTTCAAAAATCCAATTCATGGAACTCAGTGACAATTTAGTGGGAATTCTCAACTCTTAAAACTAATGAGCAACAGAGCATTGTTTTAGCATGCTTTAGCAATTTTTCTACTTATAAAAATAATACATAGCCATTGTATGATTTAGAAAATGCCTAAAAACTCAAAGGAATATATAAATTATCATTAATCTACATGTAGTACTTTGTTTGCAAATGTCTCTCTTAATTTTCATATATTTAGAAATTTAGAATTTTTTTATCATTCATGCTATTTGATCACTTGCTTTCTCTTAAAATGTTCTTACTATATGACATTATTTGACACATATAAAGGATTGTAGGCAATATTTGTGTAAGTTATAAAGCTGCATAATAAACAACCATGAAGTTACCATCCAACTTATATATATTTGGTTATATAATACAATCAAATATCACCAATATTGCTGAACTTACCTATGTGATCTTCCCAAATTCTCCAATGATAATTTTTTGTTTATAATTCCATTAATTAAAGTTTTTTTTAAACCACCTAAACAATATTTTCATTTTAATTGTGATTATTTTGATGTATTATAGTTGTTATTTTTAACGATAATATTATTTTTACTATAAATTTTTCCTGATTATTTTTATTCAACTATGCATTAATAGGGCTCATCAAGTTATTATGAACAGCTTTTTATTGCTGTATAATATTCAATTGTGTCTAGCGTACACTTTATAGTTATGTGTTGCTTAATGATGTTTTGGTCAATGATGAACTGTATATATAATGGTGGCTTCAATAGCTAATTCATAAAACTGAGGTTTGTAGAGGCTTATACCATCTAGGTTTGTGTATTTACACTCTATAACATTTGCACAATAACATAATTGCCTAATGATGCATTTCTCAGGATGTATTATCATTAAATGACTCATGACTATACTTTATTCCTCTGTTAATGGATTATTTTAAGTTTTCTTCTTTTTGTTGCTATTTCAAAGAAATGCTGTCACAAAAATATTTATATCTTTTTTGGTACATGTATGTACATATTTTCCAGGGTATATACTGGGAGTAGACTTGAGAATATATATCTCATATGTATGTGTGTATATATGTATGTATGTATATATAAAATTAAATTGTTTTCCAAAGTGTTGTACTCTATTACCAGTACATAGAAGTCTCCAGTCTTGTATATCCTTGGAATATTAGGTATTTTCTATTTGATACTGGTCATACATATCTCATTATGGTTCTAATTTTATTCTACATTTTCCTAACTACTTTTAAATATTTATTAAAAGTTTGTCTTCTTTTCTGGATATACCGGTTCATCTTTTGCCCATTTGTCTACAGTTTTAATTGACCTTTTCCCTACTGACATGTATTTAAGATTACTATTAGGAAAGGAACATTCTTTGACATTTATAGTATTTATGGCAGGCATCTTAATTGACAAACCGGAAGCTATTTATAACCCTTTTCTCTTTCATATCAGGAAAGTTTCAAAGCAAACAATCACTTTCCCAGACTCCTTTGCAGTTATGAGCAGCCATGTCACTCAGTTTGGGGCCCTGCCATGTAAGCATGAGTCTTCTGTGGGTGTATCTGAGAAAGCATTTACTTTCCTGAAAAATGACACAGATGCAGCTGTCACAACCCTATGGTATCCTTGCGTAATCCTGACTTGAATACAGATACGATGCTTGGAGCTATAACAGCCATATGGTGGGCTTGTGGGAAAGGCTATGAGATATATGAAAATTATAGCTTGATAATTCCCACACCTTTCTCCAAATTTCTGGTTATATACTTAGAAAAAAAAATCGTATTTACTTCAATATTTTAGAAATATTTGTGAAATAGAGTGGAAGTCATCCCGACTGACACAGAATTTTTATATCCCACTTAGATCCCAAACTAAAGCTTGACCCAAAAGGTAGTAAAGAATTATACAACTAATTTTAATAATTCAGAATACAAATTTCTTAAGGATAGAATGATATGAACACTCTGCCACTCATGTATTTGACTTTACCCACTTGACTATCATTCCCAGGGAAATACTGCTGTCCTACTCCACGGTCTTCAAACTTTCTCTTATGATGACTTCTTCTCATTTTCTTTTTCTCCCCATTCTACATGAATCTCACCTGTGATGATCTCTCTGTAAAGGCTAGCCCAATGTCTCCCCCACTCAGCTGTGAGCTCTGCTAAAGTAGACTCTGAGGTACAGACAGCACAGTCCTGAGAGGTAGGAAGCACATACACACATCTTGTGAGATGAATAACTGAATAGCTTGCATGCCAACTGAGTGTCGAACAACACTTATCCTGAGTTGCTTTTTCACTTTCCAAGCCTCAGACTTTTAAAGTTTGAGATGTGCTAATAATTCATACCTCACAATGCATTTTGAGAATTAAATGCAATGAAATAGTGTATGAGCCTAGATAGGTAGTTGGAATGTATTTGGGGTCATTTGCCTCTAATAATGGGAAGTTTTAGTCCTCAATTAACACATTTCCTTCCAATTTCTGTTCTTCATACTTTGAAAGTCATATTTGGTATAATTATTATCAATGAATCAACAAGTGTTGAGTACTTCTTTATGTATTTTTTCATGCTAAGTAGTTTAGTTATATTCTTTCCTTTTTATGATTTAGCCTGTTATCATGTCTTTTTTATAGATGAAGAAACTGAGGCCGATGAGACAAGACTACTGGGGCACTCAGCCATTGTGTCTAAACATCCACAATGAAACCATGGTCAGTTAGAAACTACCTAACCAGAATCTGCTATTTACAGGACATGTTCTCTGCACTTGCTTCATTTTGTTCTTTCCTGAGAAAAAGACAAAGTGGAATAAAATGTGCTGATATCATTTTTTTTTTTTAGAAAAGCAACTTCCAAAGACTGCTCTGAGGTCAATACGGATTTTCATTCCAATCTTCTCTCCTCTAAGATCCACAGACTCTGAAATGAAAATTGACGCTCAAGCTGGTGACCCTAAGGCAGAATATTCAACCAGAAAACAATGACTGAGTCAGACTTTGTGCAGCATACTTTTGAAGTCCAGAGTAGATTAATACACATTACAAAGATTTTGCTACAAGAATTGAAAGCAAAATTCCAGAGCTCCAACTTTAGTACCTTACATGTAGGAGACGTTTAACGAGTGCTAGTTGAAACACACTTTACGAGTCTTATGGTATATGAATCTTATGAATCTTACGAGATTTCATAATAATTTCCATTGTAGTTTATTACGAGAACTATTCAATTTAAAAAAAACCATTTGAGGCTCTTCAAAATTGGTCCTAACTACCTTTCCAGTTGCTTCTCTTAATATACCCTACCCTAATGTTCAGCACTTCTGTTCCTTTCCTGGTATTATTTCTGCTTCTTAGAGTTCCTGAATAGCACACCCCCACCCCAACCCCACATCAACCTTTCTTAAAATAAAACCATACAGACCAAAACCCAGGCCAATTTGTCTTAAAGTTCTGTTAGACTGACTTACTTTCCATTCCACCTGATCCAGTTTAGAGATAGCCACACCTATGAGCTTTCAAATCTGGATATAATTAGGACAACATTTACATTTCTGTGGCACAGTGTTGCCACCAACATATATATAGCCTTTAGAGAATTGGAAATATCTGGGCAGTAATCCCAGCTCTGTCACATAAAAGTCCTGCATCCTAGTGTGATTTTCCTAAATGTGAGCTTCCATTTTCTCTTTTGAAATGACCTGCCTGTTAGATCTGTTAGGGGCCTAAGGAAAGGAACATGCACTATAACTAGCACGGAGTCTGGTTCCTGGTCACCAGATGTTTCATTCTGATCATTCAAGGTCTTAGCTTGAATTGTACCTTTTGAGCATGGTTGCTATCTAATATCCCACCCCTTCTGTCTACTCCCTTCTTTAAGTTTTGGACCCAGTTTATCCAAGTTGAATTCTAATTCTACCATTAATTTGTATAAGTTTGGACAAGATACTTAACACTCTTCCCCTTCTTTCCCCATGTGTAACATGTGACTAGTAATAGTATGAAATTCATAGGATTGTCTAAACCTTAGTTCAATGCCAGGCAGAATCAAGTCTAACTTTTATTGTACTGCTCACTTTCTATCCTCAGAGTCCACACTTGTGCTTGCCTCCTGGAAGCTCTCATTTTATACTTGTATAATGAATGAATGTGGTCCTTACCTCCTTTCCTTTGCATGCCACCCCTGGCTCAGAGGCTAGAATATAGGCTCTGCTAGAACAAGAAGAGAGTACCATGGCTACTCTGTGCTCAGACCAGCATAGAGTTTGGCACTAGACTATGCTTAGTGAATTTCAGGGAATGGAAGGAAAGTTTCCCACTGTGTATTTCTGCCTGGAGCTGCTGGAAAGGAGTTCCTGAACATCAGTTCACCACTCAACAGTCTCCTGCCATTACTTACTCAAGCTCTCTTAACAGAGAATGACCCAGGGACGGAAAGTGACTTCCTCTTTGGCATGACAAAGAGCTAGACTATTGTCTCTCTTGACTGGGTACAAGATTTACCTTGTTCTGTTGGCAGATTCATTTAGTCAATGCCCTGTTTGGCTGACAACAAGGGTACTCTTCTCTTTTTTTGTGGGTCTAATCCCTTGAATCAATATTTGTTCCCACCTCCCTCTGTTTATACACAAAGGCTACTATACTGAAATGGTGTCTCCAAAGTGAGAGGACAAGTGTGGACTGTGAGAAGAGGACTGGGAATAAGAAGGAAGGGGCCATCCTGATAGCATCTCAACAGATCAAGGACATGGCTTTGCAGTAAAATCAGTCACTTCCATGGTGAAGTCAATGAATCTCTTAACAATCTTCCAAAAAAGGTGGTGTCGGAGGAGTGGAGGGGTTGCTGATTAAAATTCAGTCCCACACAACAAGGAGAAGTAGGCCATGGCTGGCTAACAGAGAGGCATTGATAGTAAGAGGCCCTAGCCCCAAGAACCCACATTGCTTGAATGTTCTTTTTTTCCCAAACAAGAGGCCCTCGCAAAGCATGGAGTCATATTGTCCATGTCTGGGTTAATAAAGTGCGTGTTTCTCTCATGTAGAGCCCACAGCACAATCCCTTTGGTTCACTCTCCATTCTCTCCCTTCCTCTCTACAGGACAAAGACTGTATCTGGCCATTCCCAATACCATCATCACTGAGTTTTCTTCCTATTGCCAGATGTAGTATCTACACATAGTCTGCAGGCAGATTCTGAGTTCATAACTAGATAGATGACATTTCATAATATTCATTCTTCAGGCCAATGTGAAAGTCTTTCCCCAAGTCCTTTCAGACTGTCAAAGGAGAGGGAAAGGGGAGGAAAAAGAGACAGGGAGTTAGGAAACCAGGACAGTAACAGAATGGGCATTTTGGACTTTTAAACAATATATGACAGAAGCCTGGGTAACAGAATGGCATGCCATATTTTCACTTGTGTGGTCTTGAAAATGGGTGTGAAAGCTGTCATGTGAGAATGTCAGTCAATAAACTTATAGAATAAGGGCATTTTCTTAAAAGCTCAAAGTGATTACAAATTCACTCTTACTTTTTAGACATAACAGTAATTTGGCTCTTCTCTTGCACAACTGAGCATGAGTTGGCTAGTTTCACTGTTACATGTTCGACTGAGACTGAGTTTACTTTCATGACCTAAAATGTATCCACCTTGATTCAGTTTTATTAAGGTAACAAAACCTATGCTTATTTTCTGCAGTTGTCAATTTAGCCAGGGAAACTATCACTACTGTTATTCTCATCACAGAAGAGGCAGGGGACATGGCTCTTGTCAGGGGGCAGCATCTCTATATTCATAGTGCTCTTTTCATCAACTGAGTGTCTGCGGTGCATAAAGTAGAAAAGCCTTGGTTGCTAAAAAGTAAAATGCTATATAGTCAAGAGCTTTATGTGGGAGGCAAAAATATGGGCTTTACCAACAAAGAAGGGCTTGTATGCAGATTCCTGGTTCTTACCACAGTTTCTGGGATCCAAACATGATAACCTTAAAGGTCAATGCCAAAAATATGACATCAAAATAAGTGAAAGTCTCACAATGAGGGAAGGAGTCAGAATAAGAATACATCTTATTGTTAACGAGTAATAATTTGCCCTGGAGGGGGTCTGTCCAGTTTTAACACTTAACTGCTTCTTGTGTCAATTAACACAATGCCACCCCAGCTGGGCCTTTGTCCTCTTCAGAAGAGCAGAATGAAGGTTGTGACTTTAGATTCCAAGAGACTCAACATATATCTGGGCTTGCCATCTTCTGCATGAATTTGGGTACATTAATTATACCTTCTGAAATCTCGTTTCACTTATAAAATGAAGATAGTGCTACTTACTTAATACTAACTTATAGGACTGTTGTGCCATTTAAGTGAATATGAAAAAACAGCATACTCTGACACATACCGGGTACTTAGAGCAGGGTTTCTCAGCTAGGGGTGACTTGCCTCCTCTCCCTTAGGGAACATTTGGCAATGTCTGAAACATTATCACAATTATAGGACTGGAGGTGGCAGAGGCTACTGGCTCAAGTGGGTAGTAAGGATGCCGCTAAATATCTTATAAGTCACGGGACAATAAGGCATTATTTATTTATCTCAAAATGTCAATAGTGCCAAGGCTGAGAAACTTTATAGTTATTATGCATCAGGCATTTTTCAGCACATATACATACATATGTATATACACACATATATATATATCCACACATGCACACACACACACACACACACACACACACACACACACACACACACACATATATATATGATCACTTAAGCAGGTTCAAGTTGGTACCAAACTTCAGTGTTAATACTATTACCCATTCATTTACTAAGAGCTTTCATAAATGGTATCTCATTTGACTTTCAATAGCACCTGTTTTTCGGCATTACTAATGCAATCTTTATTTTACAGGTAGGCAAATGGAGACCCAGAGACCTGGGTCACTCAGCCAGTAAGGTCCAGGATGTTATTTTCCTTCTCTCAGTCCTTGCACACCATCCACGTGCATGTGGCAGGTTTTGATAACACAGAAGCTCAGCTTTGAATATTTTGGAAAATCTGTTCATCTCTGAAATGGTACATATCATCCTGACTTCTAGATAGCAATTATTACAGGGTGATGTAAATGGTGCATGCAGTAGACATGAAAAAATAAGAGCTTTGGACAATATCCCTGCTTACTCTTGATGACTGAACTTTGAGTGGTCAAATCCCCATTTGTAAGCTAATAGACCCTTCGAGGCCAAGCCAGGGCAGGTGTTGGGGCCTTGGAAGAAGCCTGTAAACGAGCCTCGAGTTTGACCAGACCCTATGATCCACAGCTGCTTTGTTCACAGAGTGACGCCACCTGTCAGGCACCACCCTGTGCTGGTCATGGAGACTTTGCAGGAGCTGTCAATCCTTTTGGCACCTGGTACCCCAGGGCTGATGCCTTGACAACTGTGTCACTGCTCTCTCATTACCTATTGGGAGGGTCACCTTCCTGACAGACAGCTTTGAAAATTCTTTATTAAATTTTTTTTAGTAGAAAAGACAGATTACCTTATAGTTCTGACATGCCCTACTTATTATGACATGAAACAATGTTCTTATTTCTTCTGCTTGGGGATGTTTAACTGATGACTTTTGGCTCACATGTGTTTCACTATGAAGTACTGATTATTTGGCCAGACCTTCTATAGCCTTTACATATTCATTCATTCAATCTCAATTACTTCATTTGTTCACTTACTCAACTATATGTTTGAATATCTACTGTGAACCTAAAAATTCTGCTGGACAGTTATTGGATTGAAAGTACATTAATATCCAGTCCTTGATTCTGAGGATGACCCAGACTAGTAAGCAATGCAGTAGTGTAAAGAAGACAAAGGTTCAACATGGTAAGTGAAATAAAAGAGGTGTGTATTGTAATTGGTAACTAGCATTTTGGTGGATGAAAGCCAGAATTGACAACGGAATCACAAAGTAGACTGCTTGGTTTACACTGGATGGTGACAAGGAAGGTAGTAGCAGAGGCTGAGGATCATATTTTGTTGGACTACACTGTAATCTGTGTGAAAGCATGGAAGAGGAATAAGCATCCACAGCTGAAATAAGCCCCTGATACTCTGCCCCAGAAGAAGGCCTGGATGCCAAGATTTTGACCCTGAATAACTTTGAATGGTTCTGACATACATTTGATGAATAATACCTCAAAGGCACCACTGAGTATTTGGCATAAAGCTTTAACATAAAACTATAGAAAAGAGAGTTACTGCTCCTGAAGGTGAGGAGAAGGGACCCAGAAGATGCATTAAGTATACAGAGAGTTTCACTGTGTGGTAGGACAGTTCAGGCAGAGCAAAGGTAAAGGTGAAGGCTTCCAGTGGGAGGATGATGTGGTTCAAGTCCAGCACAGGAGAGGAACCTAAGGAGAGGGAAAAGTTACAGACACTTTGGGCTAGCTGAATGCCAGGAATCTGGACTCTTTCCTGTAAGAGAGGGTGGCCGATTGGGCCACTGAGCTGTATCTACTTAGGCTAATGGACGATGTGTGCAGAAGGGTAGTCTGATGGGATCTGCACTGTCATCATGTTCTTAATGGACTCAGGGATTAATCTGGGATTATGAGAAGGGACAGGGGCAGAGGCAAGTCAGGAAGTTGCCTCAACCATCTCAGAGAGATGGTGACAACTCCCCCCATTCAGGTTTCTTTTAGGCAAAGTTTTAACACCCCTTTCCAAAGGCCGATTACACATTCTTTCTTTTAGGTGGTCAGTACATATTTAGAGAAAAACATAGTAAAAACGTTATGGGTGAATGAATTTATTAAATAAAAATTTAAAAGTAAAAACTAAGACAAAATACTGTATTACCTGGGAGCATTTGAAATACACATACATGGGATCAATGTGTAACAACACCAGAGAAAGTGAGGTGTGGCTTAAGAGTGAAGGTCTACTAAAAGGGACACTGAAAAGAGGTTGATTTACAATGATGCATACCTTCAACCTATATGATGTGATGTTTCTACAGCAAAATTAAATTTTAAAAAAGTTGTCTGTTATTCTGCCAGTCCTACACATGTACGATACATGGGGTTGGTGTTTTGACTCATCCTCTCAGTAAAACTGCAGTTCCTATTTGATGAGCACCTAGCATGCTTCGTTAAGCACCCAGCTCAGGTATCATGCCTATTGTCTCAGTTATTCTGAACCACTACTGGAAAATAGGCCTTCTTGAGTCTGAGGTTTAGAGAATTCAGGGATTTGTTTAAGTTCACACTTAGTATGGAGCTGGATTTGAACCCAAATCTGTCCAGCTCTGAAGTCGCCCAGGTTGGCGGACTCTGCTGAGTGCCAGAGAGCCACCACTGCAGGTGAGGGGTGCCTGCAAGCTGTTATGACCACCTTCTACTTTGGACTCAGATGAAGGGCCTTTAAAATTCCAGGATGGGCAGAAAAATCTAAGATTTTGGGTGAAGACAGAAATTATGGGAAAGAGAAAAAGGAGAATAAAATGATCTACTTCCATTTTTTTTTTGGGGGGGGCTGATATAAGCTCATTATCCTCTTTGGATAATTTGGATTTTTTTTCAGTAAAATGAAATAAATGAACTAAATAAAATCAAGATGCATTCTCTTTTAACATTCCTGGGATTCTGTACCCTGAGCTGAGCTTCTGATCATGTAATAGAAAGCAACATTGTAAAATGACTTATTTTAACCCAATCGAAAGATAAAATATGACATCTCTGTGTTCAGTTTCAGAAGGTAAGGGAACTGTTATAAACCTTGTAGGGTTTCCTATTGACCAAATAAAAACAGGATTTTCAGTTAAATTTGAATTTCAGATAAGCAACAAGTATTTCCTTAATATTTGGTAGGCCATTATGCTCTTCATTGGTTATACAAACTGCAAATTTGCCTAGGTGTCCTGAATTTTATCTGGCAACCCTAAAACCCTAACAAGGTAAGAGTAAGCAGCATAATTGTTTAATGCCATAAGAGAAGGCCGAAGAGAGCAGAGAGGATCTGGTTTCCTCACTATGAATGGCCAACCAGTTGAAATTATCTATAGCGAGAGTTAAAGAAACAGAAGTTTAGTTTACTATTTTTAGATATAAAGGTAATCAGTAGAAAAACTGAACAGGAAAATATAGGACCAATAATAAGCCCCCAGAAAGATAGGAGGACATGAGGGAAGTAACGATTCTTCTTTTCAAGAAAGAAGTCCAAGATACAGTCTACAGTGGATTAATTATGAAGTAGAAACATGAAGTTATTATTTAGCATTATGGTATAATAACCAAAGAACAAAAATAAATACAATAATTAAAAATGGTTTTCTCTGGGCAGCAGGGCTTGGAAAGTGTAAAGAGAGACACAGTTACTTTTAATTGCATTCTATCCTCATTAAATTTTCTAATTTTATATCATGTGTAAAATTAGATTAAAAATAAAATAATGTTAATCGTTATTATTGATAACATCATTCAGCAAATTTTAAGATTTTTGCTCATGTATAATCTCAAGCTCCAAATATAAGACTTATTTTTCTTTGTCTCTATCATATATATGTGGGTGTAAACTATTAATCAGATTAAAACCAAAGGATGAACAAATATCTGCTATTGCTTTGCCACATATGGCAAAAATATTTCCATGTTTTCTCATATAAAAAGATAAAGACTTCAGATAAATAACATGGTGACTTTGACTTATAAGCTGTATTTTCAGAGAACTGCTTCCCTAACATGACTTTAATAGTGAGTTGCTATATATTAACCTTAACACAAATTCGCAAACTAATTATGCTCTTATAAGCAGAAATGTGCTAGCCAGAGTGAAGTCTGGTTTTCTCACTTTGATTTATCTCTACTAAGATATAGATTTTCTTGGGAAACTTCCATTCATTTGGAAGGGAGGCACAAGAAAAAATCCTAAAGTCTAGCATTAAGAATTAATTGATGGAGCACCCTGGTGGAGTAGCAGTTAGGGCAGCCACCTTCAAAGGAATGCAGTCCATGAACCTCCCAGAGGTTCACATCCCTGGTGTGGGGGTAGGAATAGAGTTCGGGGGACCAGTGTGAACAACTAAATAAATATAAAACAAAATTAAATTAAAATGATTCTTTCTCTTTTCTCTTCCTGCCTGCCTGCCTATTCACTTTCATTTCTGCCTGTACTTTTCCTTAAAAAAAAGTCACTTGATATGGATTGATCCTGTGTGTGTGTGTGTGTGTGTGTGTGTGCGCACACACATGAGATATAGCATGACTAACAGACATGGTTTAGACTATAAAAAGTTGCTGATTCCAAGGTGAAGTCCCATTAGGAGAATGCTTGTTAAGTACTGCAGAGACATACAGCTGTAGCCGGTGATTAATGGCACTTCCACGGAAACATTCCTAATGTACCTAGTAGCCCGCATTCCCCAAGTCCGCTTACATCAGACCGATCTTTATAGATCGGACTCTGCTGCTCTGGCCAGCGAGCCTTTAATACAAGCTTTCTGATGTGTTAAAGAACACCGTATTTATAAGGGCACTAAAGTCCTTGTGGAGCTTCTGGATCTCCCCAGATGGATATCATTTCCCAAATTTTATTTCTGGGAAGTGCTGCATAGAGCTTTCTTTTTGGAATAGGAATTAATTTAATTTTATTTATTGATTTTATTGATTTTATTGAAGGAATACTGCATTTTAACATTCACTTGGTTTGAGGTGTACATAACAGTAACTTTGTATCTGTCTATAGGACAATAGCACCACTATTTCCTTTTCCCCTTCACTTTACAATGAATCCCTTTTACCCCATTTCCCTCCACCTGTCTCCCACCTCTTTGGTACCCTTTGATTTGCCTATTTTTACCCACCACTAAGACTCTGTTGTTGTTTGGATTAGTTTTCTCTCCTGTTTCTTTTTTGCCTAGTAATGTTTAATTTACATCATTTTGAGGGCAGAACCACAGGATCCACCCTTTTGCCTAACTCTTCTCACTCTGCTCTTCCATAGATAAAGCCCTTCCTTCACAGCCTAGCACAAAGGCCACCTCTTCCAGAAAGGTCTGCCTCCTTCAACATCAAGAACTGTTAACATTCAATTCCTTCCAGAGTTATTTTGAAGAAGGTGTAGTCAGATGATGATGGAAGTTTATGACCAGTTTATGAAACTCTACAATTTATAATATAATTAAAGAAAAGATCAAGTTCTATCTTCAGAGCAATGTGAGAATGAGAAAAGGAACAACAAAATAGCAACCACAACTGACATAAAAGTTTCCACCATTTATTTAGTTCCTATTATGAGTACATTAGAGTTTTGCAATTTTCCTCTTATTTCTCATCAGCTGATGGAGAGTTATTATTCCTCATTTCAAAGTAAGAAAATTAAGGCCCAGAGAGGTTCAGTGACAAACCCAGAATCACAGAGTGAAGACACTGCAAAGCCACAATTCAAACCCAGGTCAGTGTCAATAGGAAATCCTTGCTATAGATCAGCCCATGGAATCACCTCTGGAATTTAGTAGGATGGTGAAAGGGGAAACTGATGCTAATGGAAGCAGTTTACAAGCATCGGCCAATCTGTAAGTAGTCCATGTCAGCTATTTTAAATCACAGGCCTCCCATTCTGCTCTAGAAGGTCAGCCCCTACCCAGAAGTGTTAAAGCACACAACAGCTCACAGAACACGGTGTGCCGGCTGTGTAGGATGGCATGTTTCTGCATCGTGTCTGTGGGCACAGAAGAAAGAAAGTGTGGGTTCTGAGCAAACCAGGAGACTGTGAGGTCTCAAAACTCTGAGCTGCTTCTGAGCAGCTATCAGCCTGGAGAAGCAGCAGAGCCTGATGCCTTGGCCAGCCCAAGCCAAGCAGCAGATGAAACTGGTCAGATAACAAAGCCTGCAGCTGTGGGCACCCCAGGGGTGGTGTGGGATTGGCCACCTGAGGGACTAAAAAGCATAACAAAACTTCTGACACACTCAACAGGCATTAATTGTTCTAGGGACAAGTGGAGTTGCTCAGGAACCAGTGCAGAGCTGCCAAGCTCTGTGGCTGGCCTAGCACAGTGGACAAGCTGCTTCCAGGCTAGACCAGAGGGCGGCCAAGGTTACATTTGTTCAGGTTGAGTGTGACTGCTTCTATCTCCCACCCTCCCCCCAGCTCTTACTCACCTTTATCTTTCCTTTTCTTTTTTGGTTCCTGTGGAATTTTTGGTTCTTGTTGCAATGACCTTGGTTTTATGGCTTTTCCCCTTTTTCCCTGTCTTATTTCTACCTCTTTCTTCTTTCCTTTCTCCCTCAATTTAAAGTATTCTAGACTACACCAAATACTGGAAACAGAAAATTAAGGACAGTTTCCTAGGCATCTAACTCCACCAAAATGGGAAAAGTCATGTCTATAATTCTAAAACAAGATAAACTGTGCCATTCTTAAGGTGTTTACTTATTCAGAAGCAGTTTTTTATTTTTATATTTTTAACCTCTTCTAATTATGAAACACTGCTTTAGGCACGGATAAAATTCCACAGGAAAATTTAAGAAGGGTTAATTACTTCTGGCTAGCTATTGGCAGTCAAGAGGGCAATAGTGGAGATAAAAGAATATTTAATCAAAGACAAATGTTAGATTGTTGTAAAATGCTACTCCTTTTCATTTAGTTCTATTTTGGCCAATAAAATAGGAATTGATGACGATATTTTCTTCCAGGAAATGTCTCTCCATTTCTTTATCAGTTTTTACCCAAGGACCTGGGTACTATCACATCACATCACACACACACACACACACACACACACACACACACACACACACACACACACACCCCTCCTCTCTCTCTTTCTCATCTCTGTATTCCCTGCTTCCTCTGACATCCTCTTTCTTTTCTCCCTCTGCTTTTTTCTCCTCTATTCAACTCAATTCATTCTGGCAGCCATAGCTTCCATGAGTGGCACTCAGCTCCAAACACTTGCTGACCCATGAGAGTTAGCCAGTGATATTTTAACAGTGAAATATCTTAAACAAGCTGAATATTCACTATCAGGCGTGCGCTCATGCGAATGACTGCTCATCCATTTTATGGAGTTTATAGAGCCTGGCTTTCTTCTGCCCTTTGCTTAATTGTTCACAGAGAGATATTCCCTCAAACAGCACGCCAGTCTCTTTCCCTGCCTCAGTTTCCTTGCCTGAACTTACAGCTCATGAAATGAGTTCCTTCTTATGTACCCCTCCACCACACTGTAAGCTCCAGGAGGACAGACGATTAGCCTCTGCTGTGTTGATTATAGTGCTCCGTACACAGCGGATGTTCAGTGTTTATTGACAGAATGTATACATACAGGCGTTTTAACTGTAGAAGTGAATGCTATTAATAGAATAAAAGTTCCCTTTACATGAAGTGAAATGGTAGATACAGAACACATAGCACATATCCACTTGATCTCAACTATCTGACAATATATGACAGAGAACAAGCATTGACGGATTCATGGTCACTGTGCTTACCTCTGGATAGTGACACCTTGTTTAGACTGACCTGTAGTCATCTGAGTTTTCTCCAACCTCTTACAATGAGCATATACTGAAAATAATTCAACACCTTTGAAAGTAGTCATTGTTACTCAGGGTCACTATGTTGTAGCAGGGACAGACTGAGGGGATGTGAAAGTGGCAGAGGGACCAGTGCAGTGGATGGGAAAACCATCCTGATCTTGCTGACTCATAGTTCTAACCAACAGTCGACACTTCCTTTGATTGCCAGTGATATGTTTAAAGTGAATGGTTTGATGACATCAGTGAAAATGAAGAAGCAGAATCAACAGGCTTAAGATTGTTTTAAGGGTGTTAGGGCTACAACATGAAAGAAAGTGAGGGTTTGGCAAAGTTCATATTTTTGGTAGTGCCAAACCCTAAATGATCAAAAACTACTTCAAGATGTTGATGAAACCTCAAATAGAGGTTGCACACAGGACATTCATTCAGTCTTAATGTTTTGCAGACCTCAGACAAGCTAAGTTAGAAGGTGATGCCTTTGGCTGAGCTGGTTAAGGAACTTTTAGAGAAATGTGTTGATACGCTGTTTCAGCTTTCTCAGTCACTGGATCACATGTCCCACGTACAGATGCAGCTCTCTTCTGAGCAAATCTTTATTCAGAATGGCATTTTCAAACTCATCAAGTAGAGGTTTGAACAAGTTTTGAAGTCTGAATCTTCACCCAACCATCCAGTCAAAGTTTATGGAACACCTACTAGCTGCCAACCACCGGACTAGCCCTGGAAATACAGGCATTGGTAAAATATGCAGAAATCCCTGCACTTATGAAGCTTGCAGTATGGTGGTTGGCCTGTCATCTGGCTTTGGTGCTTGTCAAGCCTCAGTTTTTTATCGGAAAATGTCTGGATTATTTTTATCTTTACAATTAGGTTACTGCCTCCATTTCTCAATTAACACTAGTTCCTGGAAGAGGCTGGCAAGAGCCTTGGAAAACAATATTGGCTATAATCCCGACTCTCTTGCCTGGAACCTGGGAATCTGGACTTGCTGCTCCCTGGACCCCTAGATTGACTTTGAACCATGTGGTTAGCCAGAGCAGGTGCTCTGTTAGCAACTCATTCTAAGAGAATAATAACAGCTATCACTTATTGACCACTCATATGTGCCAAACCTTTTCTTTTAACGTCCCTTCAATGCTCTCAATATATGTGAGATTTCTAATTTCAGTATAACCAAGCTAACTCCTATCCGACTCCCTTCTTTCAGACAGCAACTGTAAACTAAACAAAGGCAAAACAAAATTATGCCCAAAGAGAATGACCAAAAAACAAAACAAAACAAAATAATTGGGTGTGTTTTTTCCTTTTTTACAGCTTTCAACCTGAAGAGAGGTCAAATTGATGTTATGCAGAATGAGCAAACCTATGATCTAAAACTCATAGTCTTTCCAGGCTGAAGAACAAGTAACAGAGTTCAGGGTAACCACAGTCACTGAAATGTGAGAAAAGAACCCCACCCCCAAAGGGGAATAGAGCTAAATTCTGTTTATAAAGTCTGTCCAAGTCTCTGGCTCACGCCTGCACATGTGGGTAAACTGAAGTAACTCGTACTTAAGGCAAAAAGAACACACAGCTACTGCAAACGTGCAAGTTTGCAGTAGGATTTTAACCAAGTGTGATGGTTAGTCTTAAGTGTTAACTTGACTGACCTATGGCACCAAGTTATTCACTGAAACACTAATATAATTATTGCTGTGAAGTTATTTGGTTGATAGGTTTAACATCTAGAACATGTTGACTTTCAGTGAAGAAGATTACCCTTGATAATATGGGTAGGCCTCATCCAATCAGTCTAAGGTCTTAGTAAAAACTGAGGTTTCCTGGAGAAGAAGCAATTCTTTCTCAAGATTGCATAACAACTGCTGCCTGAGTTTCTTGTCTCTGGCCTGTTCTATAGATTTCACGCTTCTGCGTCTCATAACTATGTGACCCAGTTCCTTAAGATAAATCTCCTTAATCATAATACTATGTATTGGATCTTTTACTGAAGAATGCTGCCTGATACACTGAGTTAAATGCTTGCAAAAATAAAAATATCAATATTCTTCAGGACTACAATTATACCAAAAAAGCTCCACAATGTGGCATTTACAACATCCAGAATGAAGTCCAAATTACTTAATATATCAAAAACCAGGAAATAGTAACCCACTTGCAAGAAAAAAGGCAACTGAAACTGTTGCTAAGATTACCCAAGTGTAGGAATTAGCAGAAAAAAAAAATAAAGCAGATATTACAGTTCTAGTCAATGAATTAAAGGAAAATATGTTTGTGGTCAGTAAAAAGAACAGAACTACCATTAAGAACCAAATGGGAATCACCAAACTGAAAAATAAAATGTGTGATATAAAAATTCACTGGGTGAACTTAATTTAACAATAGATTGTAGACCACAGAGGAAAGAGACTAAATTGTAGCCAAACTGAGAACAGAAATGAAAAAAAAAATGTTGAACAGATAAAAGGACACTCAAAGAAACCGTGGGTAAACAACGAAAAGTTTCCTTCTGCAGGAGGGGGGATGTAAGAAGGGGGCAGAAAAAGTAAAGCTTTAATGGTTGAAATAATAGTGAATTTTATATGCCAACTGCACTGTGCTTAAGGATGCCCAGGCAGGTGATAAAACATTATTCTGCATATGACTGTGAGAGTGTTTCTGGAGATTAGCAATGGAATCAGTTGAATGAGTAAAGACCTGCTCAACAAGGTGGGTGTTCATCATCCAATCAGTTGACTGCTTGAATAAAACAAAAAGGTAAAGAGAAGGTGAATTTACTCTCTTTGCTTGAGTGGAACATCCATCTTTTCTTGCCCTACACATCAATGATCTTGGTTCTCAGGTCAGTTCTTTGGACTAGAGTGATACCTCAGGCCCCAATTCTCAGGTCTTCAGAACCAGACTAAATCATCATCACTGTCTTTCCTGGTTCACTAGCAAACAAGTGGCAGATCAAGGCACTTTTCAGTCTCCATAGTCGTGTGAGTCAATTTCTATAATAAGTGTCCTCTCCTTACATATCTATATATATCCTAATGATTCTATTTCTTTATAGAACCATGACTAATACAGCTGAATTTTTCCAAACTTCGGGGAAGACATAAATTTACAGATTCAAAATTCAGAGAACTATAAAGATAGATATAAAGAAAATCACATCTGAGGAAACTATAGCCAAGTTGCTGAAAACCAAACATAATGAGAAATCTTTAAAACACCCACACTAAAATGATATATCACATAAAAGGGCAATAAAACCTCAGAATCTTCTTGAATTCTCATCAGTAACTGTGAAGTCTAGAAAGTGGTACAAATACATTTAAGGAGCTTGAAGAAAAATAATTAACTCAAAAGAAGAATATCCATTGGTATTTTCTTTTAAGTGATAGAAATGAAGACAGTTTAAAAGAAAACCAAGAAAATTTATTATCAGAAGTTCTGTACTACATGAAATAATAGAGCAGGGGTTTCCAGATAAAGGATGGATTTCCAGATGGAAATTTGAGATTTTTGGAGGAAACAAAAGACATTGGAAAATGGTAAAAACTGGGTAAAAATGAAAGACCAGATTTTCCTCTGAACTTAAAGTACATAGGACTTTTTAATGCAAAAAATAGAGACACTATTTTATGTGGCTTATGATGTATGAAATTATGGCAGCTCTAACAGAAAGGAAGGTTAGGAGCAATATGAAAAAGGTTACAAGTTTCTACATTTATGACAGATATTACAAGATTAAATAGAAAAGAGTGTAATCACTAGAGTAATCACTTAAAATGCAAAGGGATTAATTAAAACTGAAGAGATAACATAAAATTGAATTCTAAAACACATTAAAAAAATCCTGAAACAGGTAGTAAAGATGAAAGAGGAAAGCAAAAAAGAGTACAGAGAACAAGCAGCAAAAAGGTAGATACAAAATCAACCATATCAATAATAATAATAACAACAATAATAATAGTAATAATATTAATAAATATAAATGGAATAAACATGCCAATTAAAATCAGAAACTGACAGAAAGGAGTGAAAGTAGCAAGGACCAACTACATATGTATCTACAAGAAATCCATTTTAAAAATAAAGAGAGGCTGTGAAAATAAGTGAAAGGAACAATAAGCAAAGAAAGTTGGTTGACTTAATATCAAACAAATAAATCTTTGTCAGTCACCAAGTTAATATTTCTGACTTTCAAATCCATCCTCATTGGCCTGCTTGCGCTGCTGGAGGTGGACCCTGTAAATATTTCACCTCAATCGCCTCTGTTACATTATGTCAGTAGAGGGCGCTGCAGGGACAGGGCAGCAGGAAAGGGCTTCCTTCCCTGATGGGTGTGCTTTTCTCCTCTTCCCTTGGTGCTTGCGTGGTGACTGGTGGTGTGTGTACAGGACACCCAGTGGTGCTCACTCACCATGCAGTGTGAGTGGCACATTTTGGACAGTTTCTTAGCAAGTTAACATTGGCATCTCCCCTGGCATTCCAGTGACTCTCTCAGGTGCCTCATGGGACACTTCCTAGTGAATTTTACCAGTACCCTGCAGTCATCTTCCAAGAGATTTCAGTTGGGAACCTCAGAGAGTAGTTGTCTGGTGAGTTGCAGTGATACTTCAACTATTCATTTCTGATGAATTTCACTAGCACTCTAGTGTGTTCTTTCCCACATGCCAGCTCTGGTCTTGGCACCTTGGTGGACCTCTCTCCTATAAATGTGCAAAGTCATACAATTCCCAAAAATGTCTTAATCTCATGGGTAGGACTTTCTTCAAAATGTCTTTCTTCCTTGGGCACTGTCCTTAGCCTGAGTGGTAGTGGTTGCTCCTGGTATCTGTGTTATTATGTTTATTATGTTCTTTAGAAGTCTCTCTGTCCTTTAGCAATGAACCTTGTGCTATTAATAATTCTATATATTAAATTTGCCTTGTTCAAATTCTGCATAGGCTCTGGATCCTGAGCAATACAAACTTCAAAACATAGAGCTTTATTAGGGATAAAGATCATTTTATTAGGGATAAAAGGATACTTGCAAAGACTATTAAAAATAAATAGTATTAAAAGGAGAAATAGGATTCCAGTTGTAATTGAAGACTTTAACACCCTAACTTGAGCAACTAGGAAAAAAATATTATAAAGACATAGATATTCTAAAATAACACTACCAACTGTAGTGATCTAATTTATAGAACACTGTACAATGGAAAAGTACTCATTCTTTTTAAGTTCATGTGCAGCAAGGTAGACCATTTGTTGGATTACAAATTAAAAGATGAACTGAAAATGACTGAAGTAATAACATGTTTTCTAATCTCAATGGAATGAAGTCAATAACAATGTAATTCTAGAAATATGTCACATATTTGATAATTAATCAATACACTTCTAAATAGTGGAACAAAGAAGAAATCACAAGGGAAGTTGGAAAGATTTTCATCTGAATGAAAATGAAATGCAACATATCAAAATTTTATGATGAAATTAAAGCAGTGTTTGGAGATAATTGTTGTAATAGCTTATATTGAAAAAGAAAGCAGGAATATCAGTCACTTTGGTTATAACTAAATGAACCACAAAAAACTCAGCAAAATAAATGTTAAGTATAAAAAAAGGGAAAATAAAGTAAGTGTACTAATCAAGACATAAAAAATGATGAGCAAGAAAAAAAATGAATGAACCTCAAAGCTGGTTCTTTGAGAAGTCTGTGAAACTTATTAAGACTGATTGATCAAGGTAAAGGGAGAGAGAACATGAATTACTATGATATAAATGAGGAAAATTACTACATATCCTATAGACATTTCATATGAGAATATTTTGAGTAACTTACGAATTCAACATATTTTTTGAAAAACAACTTACCAACACTGAATCAAGAAAGGACATCTAAACAGGCTGTATCTAATAATAAATTTAATTAATTCACAAATTCTCTTATAAAGAATTCTAAGCCTAGAAGTTTTTATTGGTGTGTCCTATTAGATATTAAAAAGAGAAATAATATCTTATTTTACATTACAGACAAAATAAAACCAATATTAAATACATTATTTCAGAAAACAGAGAAGGAAAATTTTCCCAGCTTGTTTGGTGAAGCTAGTAAAACCATAAAACCAAAACTTTACAGTTTTAAAAGTTAAACTAATATCCCTCAGGAACATAGATGCAAAAAGACAACAAAAGATTAGCAAATTGAATCAGCAATATAAATTAAGGACAATATATTATGATCAAGTAGGGTTTTATTTTTTCCTACCATGCAACATTGTCAAAAAGTGAAAAATCAACTGTTATTTGCCATACTAACACAATATAGGAGAAAAAAAAAAACATACGATTACCTCAATAGATGCAGAAATATCTATCTATCTGTCTATTATCTATATGAAAACAGTAGGAATAGTTGAGAGTCTCTATAATCTGATGAAGGACTACTATAGAAATCATACAGCAAACCTATTCTATCTCATGGTGAAATATTAATGAGAAAGAAAAAAATTGGAATAAGGTAAACTGTTTGCAGATAATAGAGTCATTTACATATAAAATCCAAAGGAAATAACAATGCATATATTACACCAAATAAGTGAATTTACTAAGGTAGTAGGGTACAATATTAGTACACATAAATCAGCTGTAGTTTTGTATTCTAGCAGTAAATATGTAAACTATTTCATTTATAATAGCCTTATAAAACAAAATGCTTCAGAATAAATTTAACAAAAGCAGAAAACCTCTACACTGAAGACTATAAAGCATTGCTGAGAAAAATTAGAGCTAAGTAAATGGAAGTATCTGCCATATTCAATTTCTTAAAATATAAACTCATGCTAAATTGGTCTATAGAGTCAACACAATTTTAATAAAAATTCTAGAAGTCTTTTTTTTTGGTAGAAATTTGTAAGTGAATTCTAAAATTTATGCGGAAATGGAAGATCCAAAGCAATCTTGAAATAATAAAGCTGAAGGATTAACATAACCTGATATCAAGACTTACTACAGAGCTACAGTATTCAAGATTGTATGGTCTTGACATAAAACTTGATATAGTTCAATGGAACAGAATATGGAAGTGGAATAGTTCCCTATTTATATGGCCATTTTTCAATAAAGGCACCAAATTAATCTAGTAGGGAAAGAAAATATTTTTTAAATTGTTTTATTGTGGCAAACTACACTTAAAAAATTTACTATCTTCACCATTTTTAAGTGATAGTCAAGATTTTGTATTCAGGCATCACCACCCATCTCCAGAAATATTTTATAAAACTGTGCATCTAAGTCCTCTTCTTTCAGTCCTTGGAAATCATCCTGTTTTCTATCTTGATGAATTTGACCACTTCTAAGTACCTCAAAAAGTGAAATTATATGGTATTTTTTATGTGGCTGGTTTATTTCACTAAGTATAATGTCTTCAAGATCCACCCATGTTATAGCAGATATCAGAATTTATTTTATTTAAAGAGTGAATAACATTTTATGATATATATATATATATATATATATCACATTTGCTTATCCATACATTCATCAGTGGACAGCTGGTTTGCTCCTGTGTTTCAGCTGTATGTTACTACTGAAATGAACCTGAGTCTACAGATATCCCTTTGTAGTCCTCCTTTCAGTTCTTTTGAGTATATATCCAGAAGCGCAATTGCTGGATCATATGATAGTTCTACTTCTTTGATTTTTTTGAGGAGCGGCAATACTATTTTCCACAACAGCCGTTCCATTTCATATTCCATCAACAGTGCATAAGAGTTCTGATTGTTTTAGAGACCTGCCAACACTTGTTATTTTCTGTTTGAGGTTAGTAGTCAGAGAGGAAATTATTTTTAATCAATGTGTCGGACTACATCAGATATCCATAAAAAATGAAAAAAAAAACACCACAATCATCCATCTCTACCTTTCAAAATACATACGATTAATTCAGATGAATCATTTAACTGTCTCAGCAGTCATCTCATCCACATGAGAGAAACTGAGGACCAGACCATGGTCACAATACTCGTCTACGTGAGTAATGGCGAAACCAGACCTAGGAGCCCAGTTTGTTCAGCTTCGACGCCTGTGTTCTTTATTGATCTGTAAGCTCCTTCCTTGAGTTCTACCTAATCATCTTTTCATCACTGAACCCCCAGGGCCCACTAGCATCTGGTACTCAGGAGACACCTTGTAAATATTTATCTAAGCAATGATTGAATGGTCTCTACAACACCCTGCTGTCTATCTGAGCTTAACCAGCTCCACAGTAGACAGCATATACCTAGCAGCCAACAGCTCCTCCATAAGGAGCTTATTTTCAGGTTTCATGCTTAGAGATTACAGTCAAATGACGAGAGAGAAAAAAAATCATTACAAGTCTGTACACTGAAACAAAAGCAGCTTTTACTTAGAGGCCAGTGATAGATGAATTTAAAATAAAATAAGCATTCAATTCAAAATTAACACAATTTTTCCTCTAGAGATAGTTTTCCTCTAGAGATAGTTAACAATATTCTATTTTCTTATTATTAAAATTCAGAGGAGGGTCATCAAATTCTAAGATGTATAACAATTAGTAGAGAGAAAGGGCCTGAAGGAAATTGGGTGGGACAGAAAGATGAGACAGAAAAATCTGGAAGGGAGAGTAGGAGAAAGGAAAGTGAATGGAGACGGAATGTGGTAAGGGCATAATCTTCTGCTAAACAATGCACAGAAACTGTCAAGAGACTATGAATGTGTTTGGGTGTCTTATCTCCCCTGTGGGTTGGAATCCTGATGCTCCTGGGGTCATTCTAGTTCCCCAAAATATGATGTTCTGCTTTTAAAATCTAGCCTCAGGATAGAGAAAAGCCTTGGCAGAGATGTGCAGCGTAATGCCTGACATCTCTCAAAATAACATTGCCAGGAGCTGAAGAAAATCCCCAAAGAAAAGAAAAGGAAAATAGGGGTACCAGAGGCACAGTGATATTCATAAAAATCAAAACAAAAGACAGATTCTGGTCCTACAAGAGCTAAGATGGGCCCCCACAAGTGTGGTGCTCACCTGGGGACTCTTCCCTTGTTTCCTTCCTTCTGGACCCCAGGCTATCTCTTTACTGCCACCACCACTTAATTCTTGCCACTCAGGTCTCTCTGCAATATTGAGGGCCTGAAAATCCTCTTCGGTTTTCCTAGGTAATTTACACCCTGTTTCATGCCCTCTTTCTGACATGAGGAAAGTGAGGCTTTTTTAGCCCTCCCTGTGGTGAAGGACATAGGGACTCCACAGGCCCTGACTGACCTAGAAGCATCTTAGGATTTGATTATGACTCCTTGTTCATTCGCAGAAATGAACAATCAAATTTGGACATTTTGGAGAATTAAACAAGAGCCCCATTTTAATTCCATGGGACAACAGGCATGTATGGACTGTTCAGGTCTGATGCACATTAACACTCTTTCTAGATGCCCAGTAAATAGATACTCCCACCCCAAACTATTGTATTAAAGGTAGTAATAAAAATTATTATATGAATAGTAGCAATTTTCTTTCCTTCCAGAGAGAAAGATAAACAAACAGGGAGATAGAGGCATACACATACAACTATACCAGAGAGTTCAAGGGGGAAAGAAAAGAAAGAGGAAAAGGGAGGATGAGAAAGAATAACAAGTAGACATAGCTAGTGGAATGGCTGCTCATAGCTTAGATCTTGTTGGGGGTCGGGGGTGGTGTTATGCAGGAGGTACTTGTCCTTTGAAATGTTAATTGGTCTATTTCCTTAATTCTAAGAGTAACAATATTAATATGTTAATGATTTTGGAGTCTAAATATGTTTATCAAGGGATGTATAAGAAATTTTCTAGCATCTAGAAAGAGGAATCATTGGTGACAGAGTTGTTATTGCTTCTACATCTATGAACCTGGCAGTGTCTAAAAGGTAGATCTGTTCAGACTGACATTTCAGATGAGATATTTGCCTTAGTTGCACCACATTTTGAATCTTTCATTGATTTTAGATATATGCTAGTTGCTCAAAATATCCCTAGAAAGGCTGCACAATAATGCAAAAAGTTCCAACATGTGAACAGTGATCTCACATTCCAGGCAATGCAATTAAAGGCATTGGAAATCGCCAAGTATGTTTGAGAGACTCATAGGATTTTCAGATTTAATAAAGGTAGATGATGATGGGTCATGTTTCAAAAAAGACTTACTACTACTTAGGTGTCTGTGGTCTATCTGTCAGAAGACTAAGACAAATTTCTAAAGATATTTATTTCAATTAAGGTGGAAAACAAGAAACTATAGGATTGAATTGTTTACTTAATGAACATCAAATTGTAGTCCCCTTCCATTTGCCTTGAAATCATGCTGTCATTTATAATGCTGTTAAGGAGGATAAGAGATAAAGGCTAGGCCCCATGATGAACCACATAATTGCTGAGGGTCAAAGGGGATTTCAAGGAATCCCAAGTATTGAGAAACTTGACTCAAAATTTGATGGTGCTACTTAAAATAAATACTATGTATATGGGTAGATAAATTAATACTGTTGATTTTTTTTAAAGTTTATTTGCACATATATTTCCACTCCCTCTATGCCAATAACTATCTTCAAACACTGTAATTAAATTAATGATCCATTTCATAATTGACTGTCTTAAAATTAAGGAAATGTGATATTTTCCAGCTACACAACTGCCTTAATCCTGATGTTTGGAGGCTCAAATAATAATTCAAGTTGCTTATCCTGATGGAAATCATTAAAGACAACAAGAGTAATAGCTAGAGTCCTATAATTTATAGACTGGAGAGGAATCTGACCAAGAACCAGGCTTACCTCTGACGTGAAGGATTTGTGTTTCTGACATTGATATGTCTTTTAAAAATAGCTATCAGTGGTTCAGGATGTCTGAATTAAGAAAAACATAGTGTGTAATAGTAACACCATTGAAGAATAATGTAATAATTCATGTCATATCAATACAAAAATTTTCAATATTAACCCAATGCGAATTAATTAGTAGTTATCAGAATGTAAATAACAAAGCTAAATGTCAGATGAGGAAAGATATATTTGTTTTAATCCTGATTTAGCAAACTCTAGCCTCAACTGAAATGAAGCACTAATTGACTGTGCTTCTTAGATTATTTCTTCTAAATCTGGAGTCTCAGATGAGAAAGTTAGAATCCACCAGACCACTCAGAACCCAAGGAAAAGTGAAATCTTAAACAGTAATCATTCTTCTGGTATTATCTTTCCACTGTTCTACAAAATATTTATAGAAATATTTTTGTTGAGATTATGGACAAGTCATTCCATCCAACTTAAACTGATTTAAAATGAAGTTATTATACTATTTCCCTGTTACATAAATTTATACTAAAACGCTTGATGCTCAGTCTTGTACTAATGTTAGCAACTAGACTGTATTAAACAGTATCATAGAGATGTAGATAATTTCCTGCAGGTGTGCAGAAGGATACAACATAAATGTTCTTTGCAACTTATTTTAGATGACATTTTTGGATTTTAAGATGTGCACAATATGTTTTTTAAATGTAATTGGAATTCTGATTTTGTTTTTTATTATGTTAAGAAATGAAAAATTTTTGAGTATACCAGTGCTTTCAACAATGTGCCGACAATTCAACAGTGAATACATTGTACTTGGATGGGAATTGGCTTAGAACCAGAAGTAAAAATAGTAAGCATTTGTGATGTGTGGTGATGGAACTGTAGGAAAGGATGCAGGAATATGTGAACAGGTTGATAGAGAAATACATTGACTTTATTTATCTAACCAAAATTCAGAGCACAATTTCTGAGACTCCAAATGTATCAGTGAAAATAAGGCTAGAAAATTGTGCATGCGCCCCTCCAAAACAATTGTTTCAGGAGTGCATAAAGAGGTAGTGAAACATTGACTAAGGTGTTAATGCAGGGAAAAATACAAAAAGAAACCAATTATTGTAAAGTGAATTATATTTTTCAAACCTCCTCTTATTTTCCCAAAATTATTGCTAGTAGTACAGGCAAAACATGTGGGTATGAAAAAATGTATTATGTTAACTGTGCCTTCTGAGTATGTTTATTACTCCAATCTGCATTTAAACATCACAAAATATTTTGCACTAAAAGCAAAAAATAGCATAGTCTCCGAAATGAAGTTTCTTCTTTATAAAAATGAAGGACAATCTTATTTCACAACTCTAGGTACTATGCTTCCCAATAAATAAACCTTCAAATCAACCTCCCTCAAAAAAACAAAAACAAAAAAACAACAATAGCCCAGTCAATCATTCAAAAACACAAACATGCTAAGAAAAAAAACACCGTAATAGATAACATATCTAGAAATATATACTATTCTTTCATGGAAATGTAGTTTATATAAATGTCAGACATCTTTTCAGGAAGTTTTGACAATATCTTATTCAATATTTTTTTCAATCTAGGTTAAACTCTGTTTCTTGTTACCATTTTAACAATATATCAAACCAAATCAGCAATGGCAAGTTTCATCATTGAATATAAGGCACATTTCCAGTGTGAATGAATGATCATTTTAAAGAAGACAAACAAGGGGTGACTATTTTTCAGATACAGTTGTCACTTTGAAACAGAACTCCTTTGAACATGAAATCTTTCTAGAAGACTTAAATTTTATGTATGCTATAAATATTCAGCATATGCACAAGTTTCAACAATGTGACAGTGGACTCCAGGGAACCTACCTCTAAAGGTATCATAGCACACCTGTATACCTAACAGTATCCAAGCTGTATGGGCAGAACTCTGAAGACTATAGTGAGAATATTGAGAATCATGAATAATAAATAATATTAGTCATTAAGTTCTTACCATTACTTGGCTTATGAGCAAAGGTAACAAATGGGAAGTGAAGAACCATGCAACTCACCAACATAGCAGTTGTTTGGATAGAGGGACTGGTGACAAATCCAAGTGCTATCAATGATCTATCTGTAAAGAGAAAGAGGAAAAGAGTGTTATGAGTTTTGTGGATGTGCAGACATTTATAAGAAGAGAATATAACTGATCATATTCTGATAGACCGGATTGCAAGACACACTTGGGATATGAAGAGAGGGAGAGTACATGGTAAAACGGCCTCCTTCTACATCTTCTGTGACAACTACATAATTTCATTTTACAGTGACCCCTTCAGGCCCACATATTGAAGTCAATTCCAAGCTTCAGCAAGAAGTAATGAGCAGGCATTGATTAAAATCCTCTACAATACAATTAGATTTTGCAGAACTTTGTAAAATGCAGATATCGTCAAGTTATTTCTCTGCTTTGGGAGTCAAAGCAAAACTCCTTACCTTGGCTTTTAGGGCTCTTTTCGGTGTGAGTCTAACTTCCTTGCCCTCCCAACTTGTCTCCTTCCCAACTGTATTAATTCTTTTACATCTCTAGAAAATCACAAAACCACCCTTACCCATAGGTCTTTGGAGTGTTAGGACGTCTCTGCCTTGAAACATCTGCCTCCCCAGTTCCTGTTTAAAAACTCTTAAACAGGTTGACCTCATTCATTTGATTATCACTGGGTTGAGACAATTTATCAAACAATCTGGTCTTCATTGCACTGTGTTGTTAGCTCTTATTTATTGTGATATTGTTTGAAACTATTAGATTTTCTAGCATATAATGTGTTATTAATAAAGACCTGAAGCATAGCTCTATAGACCAAGTGAATACTTTAGTCACTATTTATCAGGCACTTTACATGCCACACATAAAGCTAAATTCCTGCCAAATATCTGCTTTCTTCTTCTTGCTTAGGTTTCTTCTTCCTATGATGTAAATGATTTGTCTTCATTCTCTAAACCTATTCTCAAGAATATTACTGAACCTTCTAGTTTGGATTTCTGGTGCCAAATTACATAAAATTGGAGTTTATCTGATGAGACCTGTCTTGGTGAACTTTCTTGAACTTAACACTTACCTTATGTGATACAGCTGTCTGCCAGAGCTTTTAAACTGTAAACACCCAATAGGCTATTTGGTTTAATTAAGCCATTTGGTTTAGTTTACGATGTTGGAAACCTATATCCCTCATGGCTAAATACTGCCCACTTCTTGTTTTGATAAATAAATATTTTTTTGGAACAAAGCTATGACCATTGCTTACCTATTGTCTCTGACTGCTTTTTTTCTACAACAGCAGAACTAAATAATTGGAAAAGAGACCATGTTATCTGAAAACCCTAAAATATCTACTACTCAGTTCTTCACATCAAAGTTTATCAATTTCTAATCTATATCATCTTCTCACCTGAAAATGGTACTACAGTCTACAACATTCCTGGCAGGTAGGTGGTGATTCAGTCTTTTCACTGCAGTTTTTAACTCTTGAAGAAACTCATTTAGTTATTTGTTGAAATACCAAAAACAGAGAGATCTCAGACTCTTTTCCAAGTGAACCTACAAATAGTCTGCTTTCCTTCTTCATTGCATCTCCAGAAAAGTTTAAATTCCTGGGTTTCCTCTTCAGCTTCCTCCAGATTTTCCTCCTGTGATACATACCTGGCTGCCTCAGCATTCTTTGTGTCTTCTCTGAATCTACTCTAGTTGGTTTTTGTCTTGTGTGGTTTGCCCAATGATGTTATTTTCTTCCACTTTAAAAAAATGTATTTCCACTGAAGCTCATGAATCCCATGTTGTATTAGTCTTCATTGTTATACCCTTGCTCATAGCCCTTCAATGCATAGTTCTACCTAAGTTCTAGGTTCACACGTGGTTCCTGAAATCATATTTTTAGATTACCTAGTTCCTTCTAGAAAGACTAAAAACTGGTGTGATACGTTTATTTTTTAATATGGGACACAATGTCACAATCAGATTACTTTTTTATGTTTTTTCTCATATTTATGAGTCTTTAGATTTGTTTTCCAGAAAAGTATACTTCATCAACAAATATTTTTTGGATGGAAATTCCAAGATAATAGAGTTTAAGTAAATTTTAAAGATCACTGAATCCAATCTCCCATTTTAAGTAAAGTGAATTGACTGAGAGCAAATAGCAATTTAACAGGAGAACTCATGTGCCAGATTTCAAGCTGGAGAATGTTTTTATTAATTTCCACTTTACCCCTAATCCTTCTCAGTACTGCTGTCTACTTCCATTTAATGAGGCACAGAAGTGCAAGTAAGTATATACTTTACAAATAGAAATAATGAAAAATAAAACAAATAAAAAAACTCTGTAAAATAAAACAGCCACCCAAATAGATGCATTTTGAAAATATTTCCATTTCAATGATCTAGATTGCTATAAGAAACTATCAGAATGGTGTTTTTATGCTATGAATATTTCTATATAGATGAGAGTCTTTATAGCTCCTAGAATTGCTCATCTTTTTCAAGCTTGCCTCCATGAAAAAGGTGCTTCCTTTGCAAATGCTGTGTATGTGTATAGCTTCTTGGATTTGCCTCAAAGTCTTCAAGAGACTTCTTTAAGCACTAGTGCCATTTTCGAAATCCTAGATACTGAAAATGCTTATCAACTGCTCACTTGGAGGAAGATAAGTGCTGTGTACCAACCTGGCAGACTATCTGCCAGTGTAATCATTGCTATGTTAACTTTACTTCAGTTCTTTGTCTTTGCTTCATACTCTCCTTTCTACGCCAATTAGCAGGTAGAATGAACAACACTTTTCCCTTGAGATTTATGCAACATTTAATCAGCAGATAGCACACTTCTAGTGAATGCCAGGCACCATGTTGGGCACGCAGCACTCACTATGAACAGATGGGTAGGGTCCCTGCTTTCATGAGTCTCATCCTGCTGTATCCCCTTGGTAGTCGTTGCCAACTATTATTATGCTCTTCAAGTCTCTGATTCTAGTATTATCTTCCTCATTGTCATCAGACTACTGTGAGAAAATTGATAACTAAATGAGGAGAAAGCAACAGACTTAGTTTACAGACTGGTCAGTTTGCAATTATCCTTCATTAAGTCACTTAAGCCACTCCACCCCTTTCCATACTGTAACTCCCTGGCAGCCACATTGAATAAGAAAGCATACTATCTTCCTAACCATTGTTGTTTAGACCAAGTGTTTTCATCCTGCTACTCAGTTTTTCCCCAGAAGTTCAGAAGTTTGGGCCAACAGAATTAGTTTTTTTATTTTGTTTTGTTTTTTGGGGATCTAGAAATGATCACATTTGTTTCCATGTGGACCAGAGACCAAAGAAAGCCAGTTCTCAGATAGAGAAGAGTAAGTGTTCAGGTAGAGAGGGGCGGAGATGACGAATTCAGAGTTCAGATGGTATTATGCACTTTATCTGCATTTCTGACCTTGTTTTAAGAAAAAAAAATTTTCTCTAATAATAAACACTATTATTTTATTTAAGCTCCTCTAGTCTAATACTCTAAGATTCAGTAAGCCTATTTCTAAAGATGCAGAGTGGCAGACGACCTCCTAGACATCTAGGTTGATGTGCCTACTGGGACAATGACACAGAGAGCCTAGTTCTTTTTATAACTCATCAGGCAGAACTCCAAATATTTTCTCCAGGCTGGAAAAGAAAGGAATGGGAACTAACTGCAGTGTGCAGCTACTAACTGAAGTGTATAGTTATAACATCAGTCTGGGAATAAAGACCTACAAGGGAGAAGTCCATGGGTAGATTGTCACTCTCCATCGACCTAGGCACTTAACCACATATGTGGATGAGCACGCTTAGTTCTTGGGTAAATCCAATTTGGTCGTGGATAGGAGAGAGACATCAGTGATACAGTTTTGAGGACACAACTTTACTACTGAGACAGTCAGACACTTTATGTACATTCAGCTACTTATTTAACTTTTACTTATTGGGAAGGCCAAGTTTTATGAGAATAGCTACAAGGAATCACTGACCTAGTCTTAGAATTCAGGGAAGTAACATTAAATGCGAGGAGGTAATATTTTCAATACAAAAAAGGATGAGAAAGAATTCACCATCTGTAGAATAGGGGAAATGAGATTGCAAAGAGGGAACACTATATGCAAATATATGGCAATTAGAGGTAGCATGGTATATTGGTGGGGGCGCAGTGACAAGGAATTCAACATGGCTTTAACATGGGCACAGAGGGGAAAGGCAAGAGGAAAGGCAGCTCTCCATGGGGCCAGGTCTTGAGTGTTTTGTAAATCATATTAATGGCTGTCTATTTTTTCCCTAGAGCAGCAGAAGCATTGATGGAACTTGAGAGACCAGTTAGTGGGCTGCTGAAGCAGTTCAAGTGAAAGATGAAGGTAATGAGTTCTAGAGAAATGGCTGTGGGAACAGAGGCACGTGGACAGATTAAGAGATCAATGTAATTTTAAGTTTATCTCTGCTTTACAGATGGCTCAGGAATATTTTCTCTGTGGTTTGGAATCCTCATTAAGGTAGTGGATAGAGTGCTTAACAAAAAAGAGTCATAATCATTACACTGGTGCTAATATATTGTTATAACTTTTGAATGTTGGTCATGGTCTGTCCTTTAGCTGTGGTGTGATATTAGTCAGACACCATATGTAACCTGGGGGATTTTTTATTTTTTAGCTTGTCAACATCCAAGGTCAGGGACTCCATCTGCTTCACTTCCATGAAGCTGTAAAACCACAGCACAACTAATGTAACACAATAGACTAAAGAGTGACCCCAATTTTCCCATTGGTCTGAAAGCCCTGAGGTCAGCTCTTCTCAGGATTCTCAGGAATCAAGCTATAACAGAGTGGGGACCTCTGGACTTTGGCTCCACCTCTGCCACATGTATACCACTATTAAATGTGCACTTTTAAGAGAAACAAAATTGAGTTCAGAAAGTGGTTGCAAAGGCTGTGTTTGATCATGCTACTTAGGTGGTAGATAGGATGCCTGAGATTTTAATCCATTCGATGTGATCTTGTAGCTCCTGGGATTTGATTTCTGTCCTTGCCCCAGCTCCTCAAGGCATGAATATATACATTATTTGTTCTATCTATCTCTCCCACCTCTTCAATAGAATGCAGGCTCCAAACGTGGAGGGTTTATTTTCTGTTTTATTAGGTATCCCCAACACTTAGAACAGTATCTGGCACAGAATAGGTACTTAATATTTGTTGAATAACTGATGACTGAATTGGTTTGGGAAAAGTTATTTGAAATTAGGTTTTAGGTTTATTTACATTTCAAGTGTCATCAATCCTATTTGTCTTATACCTCTTTTAGGGTTCTTTTGAAACTAAAAATGAAAAATGAAAGACCTCTAGTTAAATTTCAGCTTGTAATTATACTTTATCTAGTTTACAGTGTCTTTATGTCTAGTTGCCTATCTACCTGTCCCTCTGTCCTCCCACTCAGTTTGGCATCTAAATTTTGACTTTGTAGACCATCTACCATTATTCCATACCAGGGACTATATTCACCATCTTTCATGCTTACATCAGTTATGCAATTGTGATTATTTGTGTCTTCTTTTTGTAAATAGGAAAGCTGAGGTTTAGCAAGTTCACAGAGATGGAAAGTGACAGAGCAGAGATTCATATTCCAGGCATCTAATTAGCTTTTGGCTCCTGGCCCTTTCCCTACCTCTCTAGAGTGTTCTCTAGTAAGCACTGCAGTGCCTTCTTCACAGGATGCTATGCATGTGCCTGGCATATACAGAGTAAATTATGGACAGAACTTAGCACCTTTACTATTTCTGTTGTCACAGGCATTCCCATGGTATTCCCTGACTGTGATCCTTATAGCAAATAACACTCAGCTCCCACCCCTGACCCCTATTTTTGTTACACCTCCCCACATGTCGCTTTTAATTTATGACCACTCCAGCAGGAAAACCACAAATGACATTGCTCACTCCTGCTGATTGCTTGTATTATGGTGGCATTTAGGTGTCCTATTTGAGCTTCAGAGAGTATTCCCTAGTATTGCTCAATCTCTTCTCCAGAGAAAACTCACTGCTGAATGCAGTTAAAGTCCCTTTCTGGGGAGATTCCAGATGTTTCTTTGTGACCTCTCATCAGTTCCTTTCTCCTTAATTCCCTGACAGAGCCTTCTCTCAAAAAATCCCTTCAGTAAACAAAATAGAATTTGGTAGGAATAGTAAAAACATTATCTTTTATCAAGTTAGAAAATAATATTAAATGTTAAAAAGAATACACATACTTCATTTCTTCCTACTAAATGTGGCATTGTGGTGGCATTTCTTGCAATATTGGGTGCCAGAACCTTGAGAAGGACTTTTGATACAATAAAGACAGAGACCAGCTGTGAACACAGGTCCTTGCTGTGGGACTGTGACCTGGCTATGCGGTGACACCACCTTGACAGGTGATTTTCCTTGTGCCTGTTTCCTTATTACAAGGAGAAGATACTTGTTTGAGTATTATAGTAGCTCATTCCGTACCCAGATTGCAGCAGAGTGGAAAGTTGAGAAATAATTACTGAATGCCTGTGATGAGTCGGGAAGAGGACAAGGTGGTCTTCACTGTGGCATATTATTCACTGTTCACAGCTCTGCAGGGCACTTGTTCCCATGTCGTAGGTGTATAACCCAAGGCTAAGACATAGCATAATTTCTCCACATCATACAGGAATGGAACTGAAAATAAAATCCAAGGCTCTCTGATTCCAAAGCCACTACCCTTTCCACCACACCTCTACACTTAGTTCTGCTTATTCTTACTTTTCTGCCTGATATTATTTATGTGTGTAGCTTTAAACTTCTTTGGAAGTGAAAGCAAATTCTTCTGTCTTTGTTTCTCTTTATTTTTATCTTTTTCCCCTAGTGCCCAGTGCAATATGAATGCTTAATAATATACTTCTTTCAAAACACCTGTGAACAGGTTTTATTTTAATTATTCTCTGTTAGCTCCATGTACCAGACCTCGGAGTTATTCATCTTTAGTCTTCTCTGTTGGCTTTTTTTTTGTGGCCATCAACCCTCAGAACTGTCTTGCAGATTCTTGCCCTTGAAAAAATGAAACTTTTATTCATTTAGTTATGAGAGTATAATAAAAAATCCCCAAACTAATAATGCTTTGATTTTTTTCTTACTTGTCTTTTTTGAACTTCTATTACTTATATAAAAATGGCAAATAGCCCTTTTTATTGCTTCAAATTACTTTTGTTAAAATACTTCAGTGCTGCCAAGTTTCAACCTGAAGCCAGTGTTCACAGTCAAGTCAGAAATAGGACTCCCCACTCTCCTTTTTAGCAGCTCAATCAGAATTTTCTTCTATAGTAAACTACACTTCATTAACTCTTAAGAATAGTGAAATTTTTCCCTATTATTGCATCTGGAAAGAGTTTGTCCCTATTCTCTTGATATGGAAAGCCAATGGGCTTTCAATGAAAGCTAAGGGAAAAATAAGAACAGGCAAGATTGTATGATATGCATATGGAACAAGAGATCCACTGACATACATGGTCCTGGAAATCAATGGCTTGACCACAGCACAAAGTTTTGGTCCCTCAAAATTCCCATTTTACAGTGGAAATAATCCTCCAGAAACAGAAGTGTGAATTAGAGATAAAATCATGATCTCAAGGTAATATTTAAGTTGCCTCAATTGTGGATATTGATTTTTGATTGAAGAAACACAAAATCTTATTTCTGATAGTTTATTCTTTTTATTCTATGCTGAAATTTTACAGTTGCAAAGAATGTCAACTTATTGGAGAGGACTACCCCTTCCAGTTTTGAATGGCAGCAGAGGAACAATGGTGGGGTCCAAAGATGTACAAACAAAGCACTTAGTTCTATCTATACTCTAACTTGTATATTGAGAAGGCATAAGATATTCCTAATATTCCCCTCCTGCAGATCTTACCAAGATGACCAGACTGGTGTGTAGGATAGGACCTGGGCTACAATTTGGGGAGGGGATCTTTAGGCATATACAAAAACCAAGCATGACTGCAGAAGGTAAGGTATGCCTCTTGACCATCCCTGCTCTGAAGACTATAACCAACATCAACCTCATTTATCTGGCTCTTGATTCCTTCATCTATAACAAAGACATAGGTGCTGGTGTTTAATAATAAATTGGGACAGATGATGGATATGAAATTGCTTGCGACAGCTGTACTGATTTGGAGTCAAATTGTTGGGGTTTGAATTCTAGTTCCCTCATTTACTAGCTCCATTGAATATTGTAACTTTAGACAAATTAATCTCTCTGTGACTTGGTTTTCTCACCTATCAAATGGTTATGGAGTTATTGTGAGAAGTAAATGAGTTAATAAACATAAACCAATTAGAGTCAGTAATGTAGTAAAACTAGAGTAATGTTAATTTTATTGATGTGTAAGTCCAGGCTACTTGAATAGCGTATCTTAATCTCGTAATGCCGGTGACCTAAGACATTCAAGTCTTACATGGATAATAGAGAAACTTCTATACTTATTAGAAACATGAGTAGTGAATTGCATTATTCTTTGAACAAACACCTTTATGAGCATCAATCATGTCAGACACCGAGTTAGATACCAAAGTCACCCATATGAGACACTGTGCACAAGGAATTCTGAATCTAAGGGGAGAGTCAGAAAGGCAAACTGGAATCATGAAAGCGTCGAGATACCTGGCAAGAGGTATCTAGTGGAGAAAATATCTAATCTGGTCTGTTTTGGGCCTGGAAAGATTTTAGAGAAGGCTTGAGGAGAGACCTGGGGTTCCTGGGGAGACACTATTCCAGGTGAGAGGAACAATAGGTACAAGACCTAAAGGTGAGAAAAAGTGTGTGTGTGTGTGTGTGTGTGTGTGTGTGTGTGTGTGTGTATATACGTGCATGTAGGGGAGAACAAGAGAGGAAATGGAGGAAGAGGAGGAGGGAATGGAGAAATTAAAGAGAACCCTGTGGCTGCCTCAGCTCTTGAAGTCACTGTCCCTGTCCTCCAACTCCATTCCCAGAGAGTTCTAGGTCAGTTCCCTGATTCCCTAGGTCATGGGAAGATAGGGTGGGGTTAGGGAAAAGGACATGATCCTCTCATTCTGTTTCCCTGCCTTCTTCAGATACAAGCTGTATCCTCATCATCACCATCTCCCATCCTACTCTATAGAATTCACGCTGAGCTTCATTAGTCTCTGGAATACTAACTGAGCTTCCTAACTCATGTCTGTGTAATATTGTCTTCTGTGATTTCAACATGGTCCTTCCTCCGTCTTTTCAGTGAGCCTATTTCTGTTCATCCTTCACATGTTTCTTAGATGCTGCTTCCTTTCAGGAACAGTAACACTTCTGTCCTTCCATAGCTAGTCTCCCTCCCATCCTGGCATTTCTCTGAACTTTCCTGCTCTCTTTGTAGTCCCTAGGATGGTTCCAGCACAGAGTATGTGCTTATGAATATTTTTGATAAATAACATGGGAGGTGCAAGAGATGTCCCCTTTTCCCTTCCTACTGGACAAATGCAACTGCTGGCCAAGATTTATTCTCCTAGAACTTGTCCTCTCATGTCTGTGCTCTCTTGATTGGATCAACACCAGAACTTTCTTGTGTCTCCAAAGGCTGTTATTGATCCATGTCTGTTCTTACATAGACTCATTCTGTGACTCTCTATTGCCTTATAGTAATACCCAGAGTCCTTGGTGAGCAGTTAAACCCCTGCCTGTGGCATTACATAGCTCTTCACATGTGTTCTATAAGATTCAGATCTTCTCTTCAAGGGCTAGTCATACATTTTTCCTGATAGCCAATGTCCAACAGCCCAGTGGGAGCAGTTTATGTTCAGTAAAAGTTTGGGTAAAGTCCTATGAATCTATAGTAGAAACATATTTTGCATATTTGAAATATACAGGCGAAAATGCTCTCTAGGAGGGTACTTAGTTTTAAGGGAAATACCCCAACAATGAAACAGATTTCAATTCAGCATAGTAGACCATTTACTGATGCCATTCCACGATAGAAACACTTCTCTTTCCTTGTTTGTTGCAGGGTGGTGAGGAGATTCTGGGAGACTGTGTTCCATGGTGAAAGAATGCTCCCAATGAAACCACCTGCAGCTAATGCCAGGCACACTGAACTTCTCAGGTTTATTCCTGGCTGGCCAGCTGGCATCTGTGACTTGTTCATTGGGAGTAAAATTTTCTTTTTGTTTGCTTCCTGTTCCTTTCTCCTGTGCTGTGGATGAATCCTCGGTTCTTCCAGAAGACTTGATCTTGGCAAGTGACAACTTTTCAGAAAATCCATTTTTCCCTTTGAAAGCGGTCCCCTTTCTCAGACTCTTCCTGTGAAGAGTGTTATTAGTGGCCATGGTAGTGATAAGGCGAGCAGCCGACATCTATCTGCTGCATACTCTATGTCAGTTTCTATGTTGTGTTCTTTCACATAGGTCCTCTTTTAAGTAACTCCACTGGACTTTTTGTAATTTGGTAGTGGGGGTGGCATGTTGTCATATATTTGATGAATGATGAACCTGAACATCTGGGCTTATATTATTATGTAAATTAATGTTGCCTCAATAAATACTAAAAAGAGAACTCTGAACTCCTTAATATGTAGTATTAAATATTAAGTATGGTACTTGACAGAGAGAATCAATTATCAATAAATATTAGTCAGTATTGAATTTTTCTCATTTAATCCTAACAGCCATTTTCTGAGGTCAGTATTATCTCTCTCTATCTCTATCTCTGTCTATATCTATATATATATCTGTCTCTATATATCTATACATACATACATACATGCTATAAGGTAAAATATATATGTATTTTAAGATACAAGGAGTTTGAGACTTGAGGATAATAATGTTTAAGTATGAGACTAGGATCCAAAACCAAGAGGTCTCTCTAGCAAGGACACATAACTTGATACAGAAGCATTTGTAAGACTGAGGTCTGTACATGTTAGTTGTTCCCACTACAGAGAGGAGACAGAGTAGGTAACATGTCAGACCCTATAGAGAGGCAGGTGAAGCCCATTAGTAAAACAGGGACACATTTATCACAAACGAAATATTTTGTCTTAGTCAGAGGTATGTGTGTGTGTGTCTAGAAACAATTGTTTTAGGGAGGTATTTTTAAGGGCTGAAAGGCTAAAATCTTTAGGAGAAAGGGAATCAGTAACTTCTGAAACACATGACATTCCAGGTGTTCAGGCTTTATCTCTGGCTCCTGAGGCTCATTCCAGAGAGAGGTGGCATCTTCCCCAGCAGAGAGAGGTGCCATCTTCCCTTAAGCTCCCTCAGTCCTGTGAGGCACAGGAGGTGGTCTTCTCCATCTCTCCCATGTGCAAACTGACAAGCAGAGACCCAGAGAGCTGCCTGGTGCCTTCCATCCATGGCTTGAGTATTTCTGGCCCAAGTTTCCTGGCTTCAGCTATAATGCTCCTTCTTGAGAAAAGCACTTACAAATGATGAATAAATCAAAGGTCAATTCAACTACAGACTCCTCTCCCATATTTTCTAGGATCAAAAGAGTTGGTGCTCAGGAAATCCAGGTCTCAGGGTTGACTCTGCTATGACTTTCTCCATGACCTTGGCCAACCTCCTTGTTAGCGCTCAGTTTCCCCATCTGTGGAATGGGCAGGTGCAGCCAGAAAATTGTGATTTCCAGTTTGACAAGAACAGAAATCTCCTGAGTTCAAAAAACGCTCTTAGACACACTTTTCTAGGGACTGAAAAATATTTTAACTTATAAAAAATAAAAGTCAATTTTTTTGGTACAGTGCTGCTTTTGCTCCTTTTAGTCTTCTCTTTTTCTTCTTTCTCCTTTTTAAAACAAGACATAGGTGTGCCCTGGTGGAGTAGTGGTTTTGTCAGTTGACTTTTGCTAGCATAGTCCATATACATCCCAAGGGTCTGGGATAGCATCCTGGGGCCAAGGGAAAACTAAGATGAATAACTAAGTAAAATTTAAAAAGTGCTTTTTCTCCTCTCGCTTCCTGCCTGTCTGCCTCTGCTCTTCTTCATTCTTGCCTGCATCTTTCCTTTAAAATAAATAAGTGAAAAATGAAACAAGGCACAAAGATGTGATGATGCTGAGCCATTTGGGGATCTGACTCTGGAGGATCCTGCCTACGCCCAGCCTGGTTAACCCCTGGCCTCTAAAATGGGCAGCAGGTCCCAGCTGCTTGCTCTGTTCTGGAGCTGCTTGGGGCCGAGCTATGGGACGGGGCGTGCAGGGCAGCAGTGAAGGTGTGCTGGGCACACTCGGTGACTACCTGTCTCGTTCCACTAAGCGTTTCACTCAACTTCATAATCACTGTAACAGAGCCCAGCACATGCCTCCCTACCAACAGAAGAGATACAAAAAGAAGCTGGGCAAAAGTCCAGTGCAGTATTTATCATTTGCTGTGTCAAGTCCTGAGGAATCCCTTGTCCCTACCAAGTCATACTGTGCTTTCTCCATGCCAGTTAGTTTGTGCTTCCTCTGTGTCAGGGTGCAACACTGTGGAAGTGTTCTGAAGCAGGGGTGCCAGCATTTGCTAGAAGCCCCTTCCTTACTTTCACCTTTGACTCCCTGGAGTAGAAGCAAAACAAGTCCTGAAGCAGAGCCAGAAATCTCAGGTCCTTGAGTGTTGCTGCTGAATCCATGGAAGGGCCTCAACTGCATCAGTAGAAATAAATGGGGAAAGTTGACGGTCCTACTGTCTGCTGGAGAGACCAGATTCCAGGAGGGACCCCTTATTCTTGTTTTGAAATTCACACTTTCAAGGAAATAAAATTTAGTTGTTCATGCATGCTTTAAAAAGACATACTTATCTGGCTGATATTCAGTTGCATGCACTAATTTGATTGTATCAGCCATTCATTTAGTGTTTCAGAATCCTGCATCCTTCTCCCAACCCCTGTGGCTGCCCCGGAGTCCCCATGATGTAGCAATTAAAGTACTAATCCCTGAAACTTCAGGGAAACCTACTCTGCTTCCCAAACAGTGCCTGTTCTAATTGGTCACTGCTTGCATCATCTAATTTGCTAATATTTTTAATATTGCTACTCTTCTAATGAATTCAGTACATTACAAACAAACACAGACAGTCATTAAGAAAGGATTAGATTAAAGGACGAATGGAAGTTCTAGTATTTTTTTCTGACATTGCAAAGGAGCAGATAATCCCTGTTTTGGAGAACACTGATTTAGACCACTGTATAGTCTTTCATTATTATTATTGAAATTTTTATTGAAGGAACAAGGCATCATAGCATCGCATAAGTTTGATGTGTATCATTGCAAATTGACATCTGTATATAATATATTAAGTTAATCATCAACAGTCCAATTCAATCTTTATCACAGAATATCCTTTTGCCTTATTTACTCACCTCCCTTCCCCTTCCCTTCTAGTAACCACTATTTTAATTCCATACACTGAAAGTCTATTTTGGTTTGATTTGGTTCATTTGTTTGTTTGATTTCTCTATATACCACATACGAGTGAAGTCATATGATGTTTGTCTTTCTCCTTCTAACTGAGCATCATCCCTTGTAGGTCCATCTATGTTATTGCCAATTGCAGGATGTCATCTTTCTTGTAGTTAAATACTATTCATTTTGAATCCAACCTCTCTCCTGTTTCCTTTCCACATAACCTTTGTTCAAATGTCACTACTCACATGTAATGATATTCCAGGTGCTTCTCCTGTCCCCAGTATTTCTATCCTTAAAGCTAATCCACACAAAAGTAAGAGACATACTTATATGATGGCAGCTTGATAGATTCCTTTGCTTAAAATCCTTCGGTGGTCCCCCAGCATTGACTGAGGGGCTTCTTAGTGGACTGTTTAGCAAAACACTGTTTTAGGGGATATCAAAGGCAGTCTGGTAAGTGAGGTTTTCCAGGCCCAAGTAACATGGAGAAACAACATTACACGGATTTAATTTTTAATTTGCATTTTTTATCGCTGAATTACAGCAATAAATAACTTGAATGAGCTATGTGAATTGTGAGTCTACTAAGAGAACACAGTGAACACCATTTCCCAAATATTTTGCCATGAAGCATTTTTTTCTAGCATATGACTTTTAATGTCATTCAGAACAATGTTTTGTTCAAGAACAGTTTAGCAAACACTGACTTTCAAAATAAAGTCCCAACACATCATCAGGGCAGAAAACGCCCTTCATCAGCTGCACTCTAAGTACCAGTCCAGCCTCATTTCTACCCTTTGCTTTAATCTACTGCTTCTCCAAGCACAACCCAGGTGTCCCTGTAGGTAGCCAAGATTCTCTGAGAGGTCCATGAGGTTAGACCCATTGTTATCTTCATAATACAAAGATATTGCTTGCTAATTTTACTCTCACTGTTTCATAGATTGTATACAGAGAAATTTTCCAGAGGCTATGTGATGTGTAATTTTTGTAATAGACTCAGTGAAGTAGCAGATATGATAATTCAGATATCTTTTATTAAGCTACATTAATAAGATTTATAACTTTTACCAACTTTTGTTTCAGGAAATGTAGTTACTTTTCATCAACTCTGTCATGTTAACATGAACTGGGTTTATTGTGATTTTAAATAACTAATAAATATTCATATAGTTTATTAGTTTTAATTTTTATACAGCAAACATTGATGGATATAATCCACAGAAAAAAGAGCTCTTTGGGGATCTTAATAAAGATTAAGAGCATAAAGGAGACTTTTTTTAACCGTACCAAGGAATTGAAAAATTTAATTGTACATATTATAGTGTAGAGAGTGAGGATGTGTTGTGGTAGGTGCATTCAGAATAAACTTGAGAAGTTGACATTATTATATCATTTTGTAAAAGGAAATCAAAGTCCAGAAAAGTAAGGCCTCTTGACATACATGTATCCCTAGTCCTGACCCAAGTCTACCACTGTGCTTTGTACAAGTGAATTCTGAATTTTTTCTTTTCAGCCTTACCCATGCAAACTTTGAACCTGTTGTATCATGGAATTCCATTTCTTCTTGTTTATAAATTCTGGGATATGAATAGCAACTTCTAAAATTGTTGTATCAGATCTGTCTTGTTAGTCACTTTGTAGTGAAACTCTATTCATCAGACTCTCTGAGGCCTATTACCCCAACCTTTGCAAATGGGGAAAATGTCTTTCTTTAGCACAGGCCTCCTGGCATACCATGTGAATGTGTGTCTGATAGATAAATTCAGAGTCCAGATTACCATGCCAATGTGTCTACTGCTGTTTCTAGTCCATCCCTCCACTTGAATCCATGATCAATGACTCATTTCTGAGTTGGTGCGATAAAATTCTAATTATTATCCTCATCTCCTGACTTCCCCTCAATCTCTTGCTTTCCCACACCTCTTCCAGGCTGTGTGTCTGGAGTGGAAGGACAGCTATTGCTTCTTTCTACTCAGTTTTCTGTTCCCTTACTTTGCTAATGACACTCCATTTCTTGGATGGGAGCCCCCTTTACCAGAGTAGAGTCTTGGTTAGTCTATTGGCCAACACAGATCTGCCCTGAACAAAAGTTTTGTTAGTCAGACTTTACACCAGTTACTCTTTTCCAGGAACAATAATGAGAGGAGAGTGACTCAGAGACCAAATAACACTTAGAGCTCGTTCAACCCAGCTGTGGAATCCTGAAGAGAAATCCAGGTGTAGGGTAGAGAACATGACCCACACCCAAACTTGAAAGTGAGCTGGGGGACTGGACAATGCTGAGCAGGGACTTGAATGTAACAGATGAACTTTTGTAAGATAACTGCCTCCCCCTGCACTGACTGTAGCCGAGATGTCCTGCCCTGGAATGTTGTCCTGGCCTACTATACTGTTCTCTGCCCTTGCCCACTTGGCTGTACCTGCCCGCTCACCACCCTCTCTCTGCCGATACCCTCTATAAAAGAGACCCTCTGACCCTGGTAGTGCGGTAACTTTCCAGAAACATGCCAAAACTGCTGCCGTGGGGGAGGTGGAAATACGTTCAACCCTATGCCATCAGAGCCCCTGTCATGAGTACAGTAAAGCCCATGTCCTTGCCACTTGTGTCTCCTTAGACTATCTAATAGGCAGAGCATTACTCTGCCAGAATGTGAACATCTGCATAACACCAGCAGCACTTCTGGACATATAACTACATGGAGTAGCTCAGGATCCTGAACTTTCTGAGATCTAGTTCTTCAAAGTATGAACCATCACTTTCCTTTCGCAAAACTCTCTCATTTAGTTATCCAAATATATGCTATTTGATCAAAGAATATTTTCCTGTGTTACTCCATATTTATGCACATCTCTTTGATGCTCTGAGGTCTCCTTTTGTTCACCTTTGCCCAGGTGATGAAGTCAGACCTTTGCTTTGCTTTCTTTGCTGAGTTCTTACTAAATAATAATCCTTCTAGTTCACCAGTTTATTCCTAATGTCACAAACTTGTTTAAACACGATGTGAGCCTTTGTTTTAGAGAAACCCTGGGTTGGGAAGAAAGACTCAGATTGAGACCCAACTGTTTGCTTTATGTGTTTTCTTGGTAACAATGAAGTTTAGAATGACTACTTCTTTTTTTGGAACACTTAACTATGATTAAGAAACTATATATACATTATCTATAATACTTAAAATTGCCCAATAATTTTCAACCAGGGGCAATTTTGCTTTGTATGGGCTATTTGGTAATGTCTAGAGGTTGTATTTTTTTTCATAACTTGATGGTGCTACTAACACCAGTATGTTGAGGTGAGGGATGTTGCTAAACATCCTACAGTGCATAGGACAACTACTACAACAAAGAATTATCTGGCTCCTAATAGCTACATTGGCAAGGTTGAAAGCACTATAAAATTTGGTGAGCTAGGTGTTATCCTCACTTTACAGAAGAAAATCTATAGGTTCAAAGAGGCTTACTGACAGACCTGTCCAAAGTACAACTTTTACAAAGTTATTACAAAGTTCAATCTTTGTATATAAGAAGTCATGTGGCAGATGTTTGTAGACTGCTATACATCCCACACCTTCAACTTTCAGAATTTCTTTTGTACTTACACAGGATCCAGGCTGGGAGCCTAAGATTCATAACTTCAGAGCTGGGATTCTCAGATTCAGAGTCTGAGCTAAGGGTCAAGTGAGACAAAACAGAGAGCTCTGTTGAAGGGGTGATCCATGGAGTGGTAGCTGGGTCTAAACAGGATTCTTCAGAATAGAAGACCAGGGTTCGGGGTGAAACATAGGATCCTAGAGAGAGAACCGGCGTGGCCCTAGGAGTAGACCCACAGGAATTTCTGACAGTGTATGTGAAGCCTTGATGACAGGGGGAAGGAATTGTGTATTAACATCTAAGACAGATGAGACTTAGAACAAGCCGCTTATTATCTCTAAAATTAGTTTTCCTCATCTATACAACTAGAAAAAAATTTCCTATCCACCTTCTAAGACCCTCCAGAGGTAATGACTTTTGAAAGAGAGCTGTAAATGACTGCTGGGATTTAGATCACAGATATTCTATCTGAGACACTCAAAATCTCTTCTTCCCCATATTATACCACATTCTGGGCTCCCCATTCTTAAGTCAGTGCTAGCTCTGTGTGAATTTAATGAAAACAACTTGAATGTGTTCCTGTTTTCCCAACACACTCTCCCCAGGGATCTGCAGTTTGCCTATTACTTCTCATCACCATATTTGTTCCAGACTATCTTTTTGTTGTTAACATTTTTTTGTCAATAAATCATTGCCTTTTCCTGTGTTTGAATGCCTAGAGGCCATTGTATTTGGGTTTGTCTTGAAAATCCAAATAATGTAAGTAGAAAGCATAAATAATAGATGAGCTTCTTATCCCCAGGGGATCCCAGCAGGCCTGATCATAAGTGTAGTTTCTCTTGGTCTCTGTGCAGCTCAACATTAAGGTGTATGGGAGCTGTGTTGAGACCTGAATAAGAAAGCATTAATGGGACCAGATTATTTATCCTATCCATGATCTTGAATGTCATGTACAGAGGAGTAAATGTGGTCATATCTGTGATCAGAAATGGACAGAAATTAGCAAATAATAATTTTAGCATTTTTCTATTTAGTTGTCAGAATGGGAGTAGGGAGAAGAGATGACAACTATTGTAAAATTACCATTTATATTTCAAAATAATAAGAAGAAGAATCTCTATTAAAAAGGAACCATTATCCTGCTGTGAATTTAACAAATCTTAGCCTCAGGTCTATTTCTATTAGTTTGATTTTATTTATTTATTCTCATACCCTTTCATACAAAGGCAAGACAATCAATGAAGACACTTAACACATTTTTTTCCTTTTTACTGTAATTGAAAGCTAATGTGTGTGTTCATATTCCCTGGATTTGCCCAGAAAGTTTCTAAATTTCCCACTCAACTTTTCTAGATGATCTAGTGACTACTATTCATATGTTCAAACTTGTTTTATTTTTCCATCAACCTATCAAATTATTTCTCAGAATCTACCATGTATAAATGCTGTACCCCTAGCCTCTCCCCCTCTTAAACTCTCTTCTCCATAATTATCAGGGTTCATTTCTTAAAATACTCATATTCCTTAGCTAAAATATCTCCAGTTGTTTCCATAGCCTGAAGTAGAAAATAAAGGGTAAACTTACTTAGCATGAAAGCTGTCAAATTTTAGTATGTGGATTCTGGCCAAAGATGAATATTTGGGACAAGATAAAAACTTCTGTTTAAAATCAATTTTAAAAAGTTGAATAAAAAATATGAGACAACAATTTTCAGGCACTGGACATCAGGCAGGGCAAAAGTGATTCCTGATAGAAGGGAAGCAAATGAGGTGAGTCCTATAATTGCCCAATTTATTGTCTTCAGGAATTTTTAGGCCAAAGCATAAGGGAGCATTTAAGGCAGGGCATCTGGTATAACTTGAGTTGATAAGAGAGAGTTTTCACAGAGCAGAGTATCCAAAGAAACAATGTTCCTCTGGGAGAGAACTCTGTGCTCTTCCTGAGGGTCTTCTATTTTAATCTGAGTACTAATCAGAGCATGCATGTGATGATGAAATTATCCAAGGACAGGGAAGTACTACCCAAAAGATTACAGGAAATAATCACCAGAACTCACACAGAGTTAGAAACAAATTCTTGTTCCCCACAACTAGAGTAAACATTTCTCATAAGTAAAGTAGCAGGTAGAGTTTTTGGAAGAATTTTACTTTGGTGGTGAGACAAAATTAGTGCTAAAATTTCCTCTAGACCTCCATGTAGGCAAATTTAGAGAGAATTGTATTGTTTCCATGTTATTTTACCACATTCCAGAATAAAGTTTAAAAATACTTACAGGAATACAAAACATTCAGCACGCAATCAGATAAAACTTACAGTAACTAGTAGCATCTAATAAAAACTTAAAGCCACATAAAGAAGCAAGAATAAAGGATAATTAAAGAGAGAAAAATCAACTAAAATGAGGCCAGAAATATAAAACATATAGAACTAGGAGAAAAGACATTTAAACAGTCATCGTAACCATATTTCATATGTTCAAAAAGGTAGAAGAAAGCATATGATCATTAAGGAGAGATATATAAGACACAAGGAATCAAAACTTCTGGAGATTAATAAAAATAATGTCTGATATTTAAACACACACACATATACACATTGAAAAATAGAAAACAGGCATTTCCGAAGAAAAATAGTGCACTTGAAAACAACAATAAAAACTAAAATGTGATAAAGAATAGAATTGGACTGTTGGTGGTGCATGTAATGTATTGCATGCAGATGTTGATTCATGATGATGACACCTTCAATTTATATAATGTTCTACTGCAATATTCCTTTAATAAAATTATAAAACATAAAATGCAAAGAGAAATACTAAAAATATTTGAACAAAGCATCAGTAAGCTTTGGAACAATTTCTAGTGACCTAATATATGTGTAACTGAAATTCTTAAAAGGGAGTAGACAGAAAAACATTCAAAGAAATAATGGCCATACCCCCGACCCTGCTCATTGACCCACTAACTTGCAACCATAGATTCAGGAAGCTCAGTGATCCCAAATCCAATTAACTTCAAGAAAAATATACCAAGACACACCTTAATCAATTGCTAAAGACCGAAGATAGAAAGATAATTTTAAAAGGAGCTGAGGTGGACCACTATATAGAGACAAACATCGAAATGAATGATCTCTGAGGAGAGTGGAACATCTTTAAACTACTGAAAGAAAAGCTATCAACCTGCTGTTAATTTATTGAATACATCCTATGTCCCTGACATTTTTCTACACTTAACCTCATACTTAATTACATATATATTCTCCTTTATTCCTTAGAACGATTCTGAGTCAATATTATTATTTCCACTTTAATAAAAAGGATGGAAAATTTCAAGATCATCCTGCATTAAAAATGTATTGGGCATCTACTATGTACAAGTCTTTTTTCCAAGTAAAGAGCTAGTGAGTGGCAGTCAGGACTCAACTTCAGATCAGTTTTTCAAAGTTGTTCTCCTATTCATATTCTTTTGTTGCCATTTGTATATTCCCTGATTCCTCATGAATTTTCCATTTAGACTACAGATACTCAGTACAATGTTTGGAACAAAACTGAGATAGAGGGATTTTAAAAGGAACACTAGTAATCTATTAGCTAATTATTTTGTACTATACCTTTTGTTTACCTCTCACATATCACCTATATTATTCATTATAGCTTAGTGAGCTTGTTATTATCATCTGCATTCCAACTTCCAAGTATGCTTGATTGTTTCCTCATTTCTGCCTCATGTTATTATCTGCTACATGTTATGTGGGATAAGACACCAACACTTACTTCTTAGACAACTGCTACATTTTCCTAATTAGGTTCCCAACTACCATTTTGTTTTCTCAAATTTTGTTTTCCGCAAAGTAGCAATAACAATCTTTTAAAAAATATTTAAAAAATACATCAGACACTATCTCCTGGGTTTAAAAATCATCAGTGCACTTAGATTAAGAGATAAGCTATCTAATATGCCAAAAAAGGATCAGCATGATCTGGTCTCTGTTAATCTTGTTAACCTCTTTTATTTTTAATTTGTTCCAGTTATAGTATATCCATACTGATATAGCAATCTCTTTCCCATCTGTAGCTTTCACACTTATTGTCTATTTTACCTGAAGTATGTTCTTCCATGCTCACCTGGATAATTCCATTCATTCTTCATTTCCTACTTTGTATACTATTTCCTATAACTTTTTTAACCACTTCCAATATAATTTTTTTCTCATCAATCCTCTCATAGCTACTTGTTCTTTTGCTTAGTTGCCCTTATCACACTTAGAATCATATATTTATTTGTGGTAGTCAGCAGAGATTAAACTCTTATACACATTAGCAGTCAATTCACTGTTAATTTTACCCCTATGGTTCTCTGTTTTTTTCATTTTTGAAACAATTTCTTCTGTTGGGCCCTGTGATACCACACTCTTGGGTTTTTTTAAATCATCTTTCACAGACAGTTTCTTATTTTCCCTTGTTAAATTCTCCTTCACTTCCAGAATTCTGCATGTTATCAGCTTTGGGCTCAGTGCTAGACAGTGTTCTTTATCTTATCTTTCTCTCCTATCTCATCTTTTCACATGACTTTAAATTCCAATCATATTTGAATCACCACCTGCCTACATATTATCTCTACTTGGATGTCAAACAGGCATCTCAGACAACACAACTCAGACAGATTCCTCACACTCTCAAACACATAAAACAGATCCTCGCAAGCCTTTACCATCTGAGCGAATTGCTCTATTATTCATTCATTCAGTTGCCAGACTAAACATTTAGAAATCATTCCTGATTCTTCTCTTTTCCTCCAGACCCAATTATTGGTTTTTTACAGACTTTTTTTCTCTAAAATTTTATTGAAAAGACAGTCAAACCTAATATCATTTATGTTAAAGGTGTGAATCATTATAAATCAATATATGCTTATACCATAGTAAGTTCACTACTAACAGTCCAATTCTATCTAAATCCTACGATTGACCATCCTCCTTCCCTTTTTCTTCTGGTAACAATTACTTTGGTCCTCTAGACTAAAAGTTCATTTTTTTTCTATATCATACATTTATTTGGTTAATTTCTCTATAACTCACATGTGACTGAAAACATATGGTGTTTGTCTTTCTCCTTCTTACTTATTTTAGTAAGCATAATATCCTCTAGGTCCATCCATGTTATTAAAAAAATCAGGATTTCATCTTTTTTTAAATAGCTGAGTAGTATTTCATATTGTATACATACCATACATGCCATATCTACTTTATCCTTCATCTGTTGATGAGCACTTAGGTTGCTTCCAGATCTTGGTTATTATAAAAAATGTTGCAATAAACATGGGAATGCATATTTCTCTTTGAGTGTATGTGTGTGCGCGTGCGTGCGTGCGTGCGTGTGTGTGTGTGTGTGTGTGTGTGTGTTTTCCCTTGGGAAACTAAATACCAGAGACTGGATAACAGGATCACATGCAATTTCTATTTTAAATATTTTGAGGACTCTCCATATAATACTTTCCATGATGGTTTCACCAATTTATATTCCCTCTAATAGTGTGTAAATGGTCCCTCAAACCTAATATTTAACAATCAGTCCTATTGACTCAGATTAAAGACAATATCTGAAATGTGATCTTTTTTTACTGTTGACACTGCCATAATTCTATTTATGAGTAATCACCATGCCTGGACTCTGGCATTTACCTGCTAACTGGTCCCCCAACCTGTGCTTTTGCAGTTATCTGAAGGTCTATCTTCTATAACAGTAGTCAATGTGAGGGAACATTTACCCCATAAAACAGATCATAACACATTATTAAGATCCTAAAATATCTTCCCATTATAACGAGAATGAAATCTAAACTACAGTGGCCTATGTGGTCCTTTGTGTCTAAACCTGCTTATATCTCCCCTTCGCTTTTCTCTTTAGCCACTATTTCTCCACCACAATGGTTTTGCTGTTTGAAGAGCATGCCAAAATAATTTCTATTTCAGAGTTTTTGATAGTACCTTTTCCCATGAAGCACTTTTTCTGTGAGATGTTTCCGTAGCTGACTTCTCATTATGAAGGTTTTGAATATCACCTCCCCAGACAAGCCTTTTCTTCTCTTTAGTTAAATGTTTCCTCTATTATCATCCCCAAATACAGTTTCCACCATAGTAGTTCTCAGAACCTAATCTATATATTTATTGCCTATTCCATCAAAATGGAAGTTTCTTGAAGATGTGGCTTGTCTGTATTACCCTGTTGCTTCAGAGTTTAGAAAAGCACCTGGTTCATAGTCGTCAAACCTCTGTTGACTGCCTAGGTTTTCTTTATGGAATCTGTTTGGGCATACTTCAATGATCTTCTCATGTGATCTGAAGAATTGAAAATATTTTTTGCAATGTACAAGCTTTTTTCAAAGTTGACATGAGCAACTGAATCCCAATTAAGGCAGCGATTTCTGCTGGAGGCAAGAAATGCAGTGATCACCCAAAATACAGATTTGTCTTTCCCAAGCTAGAAGTTTGCTTTGAAATCTAACAAGGCCTCCCAGTGAGACTGAAGAATCATCTAGAGAAAGGAAAGTTATGGGGACCAATATTGGATCATGAAGCTGTGGTCAGTTTAGGTGAACATTGCTTACTTAGTTTTATTAAATCTATAACTTTCAGAAATTTAAGCAAGATCGCAACATGTTTGTCATGGAGTTGACTTCCAGAAATTAACTAGCACTTTAATAGGGTGTTTGTATTTGGGTACTTACTATGTGCTAGATTTTGTAGATGGCTCTGGGAATACCAAGAGAGAAAGACAAGGGAAGATATATATATATATATATGCGTATATATATAAATATAAATATATAAAATCAATCCCAGTGTCGCATAATCAGCACTAGAGTAGAAGATGTATAGAGAGCTAAGAAGTAGAGCAAGTTCCTAAATACTGAGGAGTCAGGAAGGGCCTACACACATGATATTGGATGGCCAAAGTGTTCACCTGGCAGGCCAGATAGGAAGGGTGTGCCATACAAGTTTCCGTAAAAAGAGATAAAGGTTGATTGAGAAAATAACAAGCATTTGAGAGTGGTTTGATTGCTGTATGCTTGGCAGAGAGTGGTAGAAGCTAAGGTGGGCTGAGTCAGCCCACAGAAGTCCCTGAATAGGCTAAAGGGTGTGGATCTGATTTTAAAAAAACAAACAAGCCAATAAGCCCATTGTAAATTGCAACCTGCATAAATACATTAAGTTTACCACCACTGATGCACAACTTAAAGCTATATAATGTTATGATGCAGTGTTCTTTCAATAAAATAAAAAACACATAATTCTTAACTTCAATTGATGTCTTATTCTTAATAAAAGTTTTGTCTTTGGCAAAGAAAAAAAATAAGTGAGTCAGGATGGCTTTGAAGTGAATGCAGAGGCTAGAGATTCAAAGTTAGCTTCCTACATTAAGACAGTGGTGAGTTCTTCATTTTTCCCCCCACTCTGAAAGTGTTCAGTAGAGATAATGAAATGATGTTCAGAGTTATTTCCAAGGTAGTATTAAAAAAGTTCAGAAGTAGAAGAGGCTAGTACCAGATTAGGTAAGCATTGTTAGATAAAAAACAACTATTTGTAAATATGTATAGATACATGCATATGAACATATACACATATTGTCATTTTCATTTTACGTAAATGTTTGTAGCTACTTTATCTGAAATAACCCCAAACTGAAAACAACCCAATGTCTCTCAACATATGAATGGACAACCTCTGACACAAATCCATATAATAAAATACCACTTCTAAAAAAAAGGAAAGAATAGCTAATAAATGTAAGAAGAGTGAATATGAAGCCTGAGAGAAAGATGCCAGATTTTTAAAATAACACATGAAATATGATTCCACCTACATAAAATTCTAAATATTGAAATTATTCTCTAGCAAAAACAGTATACCTTTAGTTGTTACAGTTGAGGCCTTATTTTTACTATTACAAGAACTGAATTAGGGTAATGTATTGGTCTTATTCATTTCTATTTTTTTCCAGGGAAGCACTACAATTATGATGAGTAAATTTATCTTCCATATAACCTAACTACATGCAAAGTTTTCTGTTCTAGGGAATACCATATGAGAAATTTTTTTTTCTAAACTATCAATCACATTCCTGTCAAGAGAATGGTCCTTACACATTATAACATCTATACTATACACTTCAAATGCGAGACCACTGGACCTTGTTCTAGGCATGCTTTACATGCCAAATTGTAATGCTTCGTGCTTTTGAAACTTGTAAGTTAGGTATGGCTAGCATGTCCTGTGTATGTCACCACCTTATTGAGAAATGTCCTGAACAAGCCATTCTTGTCTCTGGGAGTTTGTGGCTGTGGAAAAAACCCTCATACTCTCACACTTCCTTCCAGGGAAATAGGGCAGGAATGATTTCCACAAAAAACACACACAGAAGTTGGGTTGAAGTCGACAATACACAATCTGGTGGTGTGTTTTGACAATGATTTGAGGCTAATTACCAGGAACATTCAGCAATCGTTACAGTGAAAAAAGCAAGCATTTTAGGTGAGGGGTAGGGAGGAAATGGGCAAGGGTGCTATTTATGATTTCTGGGGTCTAAATTCTGTTTATCTTTGGGATCTACAAAGAAGCAGTGAAAAAAGGAAATAAAATTCAATAATTATCACTCAAGGCATTTTGATCCCTCTTGGAATTTTATTGGCAAACACCTAGCACTCTGAATTTCTGCAAGGATGACTCAGATATATTAAGAATTAGGAGGTAAACTAACATAGTCCTAATTGAGGTCCTCTAGTGATTAATTTTGCCCAGACTTCAATCCATCCTCTAGAAAGTTACTGGCAAAATATTCCTAAAACTCCCATCAGATGAGTTTTACTCTTGACCAAAGGACTTCAACAGCAACCCACTGCTTATAGGATAAATTCAAATTCCCTAAGAAAATGATTCCCTTTGTGTCTAGACCCATAAACTTACCTGAAGTTCTCCATCATTTGAGTCTTATGAAATGATTTACTCTTCCCAGAATGAATAATGTTAATTTCTACAACTCCATGCCTTGAGAATGTTCTCTGCTTTCTTAAGAATGTTCTCCCTTACTTGATCTGCTTAGCCAAATCCTATTCATTTTTAAGACCCTATGTTAACCTCTTTGATCACTCTGACTTTCACCATTCTTCACTCCTCCATGAGTTGACTATGTGTGTCCTTGTGTGTTTCTGTTATCCCCAACATATATCTGGAATACAATTAAATGTTGACATCTTATCTCCTCCCATTGGACTGGGAGCTCCTAGAGAGCAGAATTTGGTATTTGAGAGAGTACTTTCCACAATTCTACTCACTTCTAATCATGAATTCATGGGCCACCTTCACCTTGGGGTAGAACTGTGTACCCTGGTAATTTATGTGAACTGATGGGAAAAGAGGGAAGGCTACAAACATTTTGAGTTGTATCATGGAGAGAGTATTACAGGAAGTAATAGTTCCTGTGTGCCAGACATGGTGGGAGTATGGACTGGAATTAAACAGAAGTCCTCTCCTTGAATTTTCACTTCTGGATTATCTATCATATTTAATGAATTGTGAGAACATATTTAGTATGTTATCTCACTTAAACAAAACAACCTCAGAAAGTCAGTAAAAATGGTATCCTATTTTAGAAATGAGAATAAGGAAGTGAAATAGGTTTTCCAAGGTTTTTCATCTTATAAATGATCCAAAATCATTTGAGTTACAAGGGGAAAAACATTATTTGATGATTAAATAAATATAATATTTAATAAGAATTGGCTGCTTTTCAGGAACTGTGTTAGGCTCTATATATGCATTGTCACTAAATTTTAGCAAGCCATCATGATAATTGGTATTACCTCCACTTTGTAAATAAGAAACCTAGGGTTAAGAGAGACAAGGTAATCTTGCTAATAAAATACAACAGGTAAGAGACAGAATCAGGACTTGAATAGGGATCCAACTGACATTAAAACACCAATCTTCCTTTACCTGTGCTAACTGAAGTTTTGTACTTTGCATTCACCCACTTCCCTTGCCATATGCAAGAGCTCGTAGGTAGCCACACAGGGAGCTCTGTAGGAAAACGAAAGTCGAAGCAGTGTCTGCAGGGTCTTAATAAGGTGGAGGTAAAAGATGATTCTACTGAAGAGACAAATAAAGGGGTCTCAGTAATCTCTGCTCTTGACTAGAGAGAATCTCTTACTAAAGGCTATTTTAGGAAGCAAAGATGGATGAAGCTGCTTCTTTCCTCTTCTGTTTTCTGATTCTTGCACATCCACCAAGGAATCTTGCCAATGGATCTTTTGACAGAAGTTGGTAAAGTGTAGAAAACATGGATCCCTTCAGGATAATGAGTGGTCAATATGGTGAAGACTCAAATTCAAGGTTAATTTGAAAAAAAAAAAATCCAACAATATAGGAATGTTAAGCATGGGAATGAATAATTCAGCACAAATAAGACTTCAAGTATTTGGAGGGTTCCCATAACAAAGAAGGACAAAAACACGACAGAAACTCTAAGAAAGATTAGATTTTCCTAGGACCCAATGTATAGAAATAATAAAGAAAACTTTTTTTTCTCAACTGATATAAGGGGAAGAACTTCCTAAATCCCAAGGGGAAAGACAGCAGGCTGCCCATCACAGGAGATGTACTAACAAATTTGTTATGACCACTTGGTGGGGATGTTGTAGAGAAAGTTCATGAATTGTTCTGGCCTTTAAAATTCTTGCTATTTCAGGATCCTCTGATTCTGAGACCTGCATTGAGTTCAAATGAATAACACTAAAACCATGTTTACCACAGACATTATCATGTCTCTAGACATCTGAGGAGACGGATGTTGTCTTTGCTGTTTAGATGGGAGCATCGCCTCAGAAAAATAATACAATCACACTAGGTACCAAAGGAAGGAGTCACTGGGATATAGCAAATCAGAGCCCCTTAAGGGGAAGGATGAGTCACAGATTCCAATCATAGCTGGTGCCATTAGAGTCTCCTGGATCCTGTGCTACACAGTATTGAAAAAGGAAGAAAATAGTATCTCCTTGGGATGATAAAATAGTCCTTGTAAGCATACAGATTCATTTTCTTAAAACAAATAAATCACTCGTGCTTTTGTTTCCCTATATTTTCTATCAATAGAGAAAGAACTCAGGCTGCCAAAAATCTATCTAGAAACTGTATTTTTGGAGAGTTACTGTATAAAGAATAAACATGTGGAAGGTCCCATACCAGAGGTCAAACTCCATTAAAATCATTTGCCTGTTTTGCAGGGAGTTGGAGAATCAGGCTACCAAGATGTAATTTATCATTTTTTTAAAGAACAGCTTAAGGATGTAAATTCCCAGCAACTTCGCGTTTTCACTAAAGTCATATAGTCAAGAACACAAATGACTTTAGGTAGTAAAAGGAAACTGTTGCCTGAAGTATGAATTCGATCTAATAACTCAAACCTGTTTTTTCCCCTTGAGTTTTAATATGCTCAGACTGAGATTTGAATGCTAAATATAGGCCAAACAGAACTTTGCTCAAAGAATTCCCATTCCTGGGGACTTGGAGGTTGCTTTGAATATACTTGTAATAGGAACATTTTGTAGGGTTAACATGTTCTGAAATTATTCTTTGAAAAATGATTTTTGAGTATTTTGCTGGGTGTCTGAGAATGTGGATAAGACATTATTCCTCCTCTCAACAAACTCACAGTTTAATACTGGAGGAGACAGACTTATAAGTATGTAATGAAGTATTCTAGGTGACATTCAACAGATATTTATAAGGAATAGTAATGTGACATATATAGAACAATAATTGATGATGAATAGTGTGTGTGTGTGTGTGTGTGTGTGTGTGTGTGAGAGAGAGAGAGAGAGAGAGAGAGAGAGAGAGAGAGAGAGAGAGAGAGAGAGAGAGAGAGATTGAGTTTGTAAAAAGATTGTAGGAAAATATTTCTTAATAGACTGTACAATCTGTGAGCTGGATATTAGAGCTTGTTTTTCCTATATGGGTACAAGATGAAAGGACATTCCAGAGAGAAGAAAGAGAATATGCAAAAGTGCTAAGGTGTGGAAAAGTGTGATCTATTTAGGAAAAATCACCTGTGGCTAGTAGGATACAGTTTGATTTATACAAGAGATAGGGCTGGGAGGTCGCAGAGATCAAAGGAAGTGTTAATCTGTGGAAATTTAACTCTCTTTTGTCTGCAGAAAGGCAAAAAGGTTTTAAAGAGGGAAGTGACATGATCATAATTTATGATTTATGAATATGCTCATGATGTGGATATTGGACTGGAGGGGAAAGAGAACAGAATCTCAAAGTACAATTGAAAGTTTATTATGAAATATTTAACTTTGATAAAATCTAGTAGTATTAAAGTTGTGGGAAAATATGTATTCTCATCCACTTTTTGTATAAATGTAAATTGGTACAGTTTGTTAGAAGACATTTTGTAAGAGGTAGCAATTACATTTCTAGAATTTATCTTGTAGATATAGTCACATGCCTGCATAACAAATTGCTATAAACAACTGTGAACAATCTAAATGTTCATCAATAGGGAACGGACTAAATAAAGTAGCACATGCTTATATTGTGTAAATAGGCTGAAATCACAAAAAGAAGCAAGGCAGATGTATATATATTGATATGGGAAAGTTGTCAGTATTTACTGTCACATGAAAATGTGAGTTGAGGTACAAATTCTGGCTAGCTAACTAGATAAAATATATACAGTAATTGGTAATCATTCTGGTAAGAATAAGAAAGCTAAGGATATGGAGAATAGCAGATTCATCGAAGAATTGAAGACTGAGGATTCAGGAATATTAGAAAATGGGAAGAAATTATCACAGCATTTACAAAAGTTTTGGCACCGGAAGTGTCTGTTGGTTCTGGAACAGGTATCTACGAAGCTGAGACATTGTATAAAGTGGAGTTTGGGCTCCATATGCTCTAAGGTGTGATTCTGATAAACATTTTTATCTCCAGTTGAAAAGTTAAACTCCATTACTCCTATTAGGCCTAGGAGTTTGATGAATCAGAATTATATTCTTTATCTAAGAAAATGAAGTTTATCATAAAAATATTTTAATCTCAAATCGGATTGGTACAGGATAGCCTTAACCCTAATAAATCTAACCAGATTCAATGTGCATATTTTATGGAGGAAAATATGTTATCCTAAGTTTAAACTAAATCCTCAATTTTTAAATGTAAAATGATCAGAAATTGGTAGAAAGATAACCAGACGCAGAAGAGATGAGATAAGAGCGAAAATCAGTAGATTTAACAAACCAGAGATGCAGGCCTATGGAGGGTCCAGAGAGCGCAGCTGTAAAGTAGGAATATTTAAAGTAGCAATGCTTCCTGTGTGTTAGGGGAAAAAAGTGATACAAAGAATTTCCTCAGAAAATTGAAAACGCTATGAAATAGCTAAATGGAAATTCAGAGCTTAAAAATACAGAAAATAAAATGAAAATCAACATGGTTGGATTTACTAACAGGTTAGAATAAATGAAGATAATTAGTAAAACTGAAAATTATTAAAAAATTATAACATGGTGATAGTGATGAAAAAATACATAAAAGAGCAGTGAGAGGTTGCAAGTCATCTAGACTACAGTCAATCTGATAGAGATTAGTGAGATGATCAGCAAAACTCCTTCCAGTTCCTTATGGTCACAAAAAGCTAGATTATGTTTTCCAGAGCCCTCGCCCCCCCACCCTGTTAAAGTTGAATATGGCCATGTAATTTAATTCTGACCTAATAGCGTATAGAAGGAAGTGTTGAAATCCATTTCTGGGTGTGGACTGTAAAAGACATTTTAAGTAATCCTCTCTTCTCTTGTCTGGGATGTTGATGCCCAGGTGACCTGGGAAATTATGTTTCAGTGGGTGAGTCTCTGCCATCCTACATTTCTACATGACTGTGTTAAGTAGAGCATTTCAATCCTTGCCTCTGAATGTAGTTTTCATGAATGACGAATAGTTGTTGCAAAGAGACTGGGATTTCAGAATTTAGTTGTGGTTGTAATAGCTGGTATTATCTTAACTAATATTCCTAGCCATTACAAGACTCTTCTTTGCAATGCTTCTGTCTAATCTACTTTCATATTCAACACCGGTAGTGAAGGGATGACTTCCCAGACAGCTCATTCTTTCCTTTGAAAGAGCTATCACTTGAAAAAAATTCATCATGAGTTTATTTTGTTGTGCTTACTCAAATTATTTATTTATTTATCTGAATCATCTTTCAGAGGCAATCCTTTAGATACAGAATCAAATTCATGAAGAATTTCCATTTTGGAATGTGTTTTTGAAAAAGGAATGGAAAACAAATATTGTCCAACTGAGGACATCAAGCTGAACTTGAGGACATCTCTTTTCCTTTAAATTACCTTCGTGAAACAGGAATATCGATATCTATTTCTTTTAGTTCTGTAAAGGTCAGGTTGATTTTTACTAAATAGCTCAAAAGAATAAAAATTAGATAGAAATTACAAAATAAGTGTTATATTATATATGTATATAAATAATAAACATATAGAATAAAATAATATAATGTAAATCCATATAAAATCCATATCTAGAAAAGATTGAAGATTGAAACTATATCTATCTGGTAGAGATGCTATTTCATATACTTACACATTCAAAATTTAAAAATACATTTTAAGGGTCACTTAACCTATTTTCTCTGCCTTCCACCCCTTCTAACCTCTGAAACTTGAATACCGCTGCTCCATTAACTGAACAATGAGATACTGCTGAAGTCCTCTAGTGATAGGGAAGTTATTATGCACCACGGTAGTAACACAGTTTAATGCTGAGCAGCAGACTTCTGACTCTTTAATATTAAGAATTATATTGAATAATTTCTGAAAATAATTTGACTCTAGTATTTCATGCTTTTATGGATATACGCACATGTATTATTAGCACAATAGACACAATAGATATATGAAGAGAAAGACAAACACAATAATGTATGTTCACATGTAGTATAAACATGTACTCATGAAATTACCCATAATCTTATTGGCTATGTGTTCATATGTCATAGCACCACTTGCTAATGATTTTAACTATATCAGGATATCAGAATCTTTTACTCCTTTCCAGAGAGGACAAAGAATTTCCTATACTTTAAAGAGATGTAGAGCAAACTTTTATCTAGCAGTTCTTATAAGAGATAGGCTATGTAGTTTTCCATAGAACTATTGATTATGGTGTCAACTGACCCTCTGCACATGATATTAACCTTTTGATAAGTCAGCTGAAGACAGATGGCGTGAGAAAGGAGTTCAGTAGAATTTGCACTCTTGGAATAATCTGCTTTTTCTTACACTGTGCAATGAGTTAAATTTATTCCCATTCCCCTTTTTTTGAATACAGTCATTTAATATTTGTATCATTTAGCATGTTTAGGGATCAAGGGATTTACTCTTACTATCTGATGTGACTAAATCATGAAATATTACTGATTATTCTAGAGCTGACAAAGTGCCTCATAATGCATTGATTTCACAACTTTCACAACTGTTCTTGAGTTTGGTAGGACAGTTATCCTGATCTCAAATTATATTCAAGAAATCTGAGGTCAATGGAGTTAGAAGTGATCCTGAGATCACTGTATCATTTCTACTAACTATCCATTTACCCCATTCTCACTAACAGACCCATTATTTTGTCTAGTCTAGAATATGCGGTCATCTACCTGATTTTTCATGGTGAGGATGAACATGTGCTGGCCAGAGAGATGAAAGTGAGACTTCTACATAAAGTTGTACATTTCTGAATTTAAAAAAAAGTTTGACAATGAAAGGTTCCTTCTCCCTTCTATCTGGAAAGTGGGTATGATGGCCCGGAAGCTATTTTGTCACAATAGAAACCACAACAATAAGAATAAGAGATGACATAAACTAATAACGCTCACTCTGGGCTAGATAATTCTAATTACATTCTATAGACACATTTAAATTTCATGATAATTTTTACTTAAAGCTATAAATACTGAGATACAAAAAGGTAAAATACTTGTCCAAGCTCCCAGAGTTAACAAGTGATAAAGGCAGGATTTGCACCTGTGTAGTTGGGCTCCAGTTGCCCTGCTGAGGACAGCATATAAGAGTGAGAATAGTCTGGATCCCTGATTATTAGGGAGCACTCGGGTCTGTACCAGATACCAGGGGAGTTTATGTTCAAACTGGTTACATTCAAAATCAAATCCTGAACATCTTTAAGCCACTTTAGGGGTGTGGGTGATTCCTGTGGCAGGTTGCTATCCTGGCTTTTTTGGTTTATTGTGATACGCAGGAGAGAGTCCTGGGTCAGATGTCAGATGGACCTGGTTCAAGCCCAAGCTTTGAACTGGCTGTGTAACACTGAGAAGTCACTTCTGTTTCCTGGGCTCAGTTTCCTTGTCTTTGAAAGGAGAGAATTAAATAAGATTATTCCTGTCAAGACCTTACAAGTCTGCTCTTATGAAATTCTTCCTGTTTTTTGGACTGACATTCCACATATTTGAATGTGTTAATTGCTACCTCAAAAGATGGACGAGAGGACATGATTGCTCTGTGCTAGGCCTCTGCCTTTGAACAGTAAATAGCAGGACTGTCTCTGATCTGGTCCTTGTCCTGTTGCTAACCTGCTGGTTATTAGTTCGTAAAAGTCACTTGAGAAATCAACACATGTTGAGCTTAAAACCTTTGGAGATCAGCTTGTCTTATATTTTAAATCTCTCACCATCTCCCTCTCTAACTATCCACTAGACTCATGAATTTCTGTTTATTGTGTTAAAGCCTTTCAAGTCCTAGAATCAGCAGTAGCAGGAGTTAGCCAGAGTTTAGCTAAGAGAACACAATTTTGTCAGGCCAACAACACATAGTAACTTAATTTTGTTCTTTATCAGTCATTCTTCAGAGATGTTGAAGTCACTATAAATCACCATTTTAGTTTCAGTGTGAGAAATTGTCTGCTTTAACAAAATGTCAACAAAATAAGACAAAGGAACAAAAAAAATCTCAAACATAAAGATAAATATGTTCTGGTGATAACAGGGCAGAACTTAAAATAAGGAATAAACACTAAAGTTCTCTTCTTTATCAGCTCTTAGGCCATGTCTTGCCACAGATAATTTAAGAGAAAGCTATCAAATGCAAGTTTTCTGATGGGCTTTAAGGGACTAATTGAATGTATGAAGGGTTTCTGAAGCTTCAAGTTATCTTGTCCAGGGGTTTTCAATTTTTCTTATACATTAGAGTCACTTAAAGGTGACACTATTTGGGACACTTTAAAATCCCCAGTTCAGGCTTCACCCCCAAGCTACTTTAATTAGAGTTTCTGTGTTTAGTATATTTTAAATCCTACTGATAGTTCTACATATAGTCAAGGTTGAGAAACAAATCTTTGCCAGATTAACTCCTTTCTTCAGGCAAGAAGCTGAGTCTTATCAAGGGGAAATGAGCTACCCAAAATCTCATCATCATTTTCAACTGAGGTCTGTTGATTTCTTTGGACTTTTCTCCCTACCATGTGAGAACCTACTCAGGACCTGGGAATTCTGGTCTCAGACAACCCCAACCATCCTTCAACTAAGAAGTCAGCATGGGGTTGTATTGGCAAAGCATGTCTGAGAAGCAACCTGAAACTGAATGTCTGCAAGATCTGTTGTGGAGAGACCAGTTGTTTAGCCCAGGACCTGAGGAATAAGCCTGCTTTATCACATAAAGGGACATGGAGGTCTAAGAGATAGGCAGGTAGAGGGAGGCAGAGAGAAGAAGCAAATTACGTTTACTGAGTGCCTACTTCTCTAAGAGGGGTCAAATGCTTAACACTTTTCATAGGGGGAATTATTTAATCTTCACACCCAGGCTATTTAGCTGGTATGCACAAGAATAACTCGTTATTGAAATATTCTAGTAACTATATTGAGATTGATAAATAGCTGTTGCCCCAAGACAGCTGATTGCCCCTTTTCTGTTATCCTTGTCTCCTGACTACATGCTCCTTCCTTAGGAATCACTTAATCCCTCCTTGGGTTAGCAACCAAATTGTTAATTTATGGAATAATGGCCTTTGGATCCTGTTTAGTGCTAAGGTCCCAATCTACTCTGATTTCTCAGAACCCAAGCTTCATAAATTGTTATATCTTTTGAGTATAGCCTCTGTGCTGTCCATGCTCACACTTTCCTTCTCCAAAGCAAGTCAGATATGGTATCCATAACTTTATGGATGAAAGAGCAGATGTTCAGAGAGGATGCAAATCTTACCCAAGGTCACACACTGAGTAAATAGCAGTGACCCCCTCACTCCCTGAACCTGGGTCTTTAGGTAATAGGTACATTAGAAGAATAATGCCCAGTAGGAGTTCTGGAATCAACTGTGCATGTTCATTCTTTATCTCCTTCTCTTTAAATCCCTTAGCACATAAGGAGGAAACCTACAATGTCTCTACTTTATTTCTCTCAGACACGAAATAAACCAGTATAGCTGCAGTGAAGATACCGAGATTGCCAATGGATTTTTCTTTTAAACAACAACAAAAAAATTGATTTGAGGGGAAAAGAACAATCATTTTAGGTCCAGTCTGGGAACTTGTCTCCAGGATTTGAGTCTAGAGTAAATCATGTAACTATTGCTTTATCCATTAAACATCCCTCTTCTTCCTATTCCTCGTTCCAGAATCCCTGCTTGAGATTTTCAAATAGTGATTAATGTGTGAAGATACTGCCTGGGTTGGTGGTAATGTGTGAGAAGCACTTAAACACAAACAGTGTGAAATAAGTAACATTTACTGCCCCTTTCCCATCACTTTTCTATGGCCAAATAAATCTGGAGATAATTTTTTAATATTGCAGAGCTGGGCTATTTATTCTACATTGAACACTACTTTGTTGTCCTCCTAAGACTTGTAAAAATGTTAATAAATTCTATATATTGTAGAGTTTCATCAGCAACAGCAAAAATGATCAAAAGTTAGTTCTCATTATCTGAGGTACGATACTATGGAGCTGAGGACTGACCCAGTCTGGGCACAGCCCTTGGCACAGTGAAGGTGTTCCATGACAAGTGTTAAGCAGTGCTGAGTAATAGATCAGATATTTTAAAAGAGTAAAGGGAGAATCAAGATGACACATCTCATTTCCAGGCAAACATACAGTGATAATTTCTTTCTACATTAAATCATGGATTTTTTTTTAAAGTAAGCTTTCCATATTCTAGGGAATTCACTCTTCTTTATTTTAGATTAAGTTAGATTTAAAAAAGTGTATACCAAGGTAAAATCTAGTAACTACAAAAGAAAAATCTAAAAATTTTAATTCATAGAATCTCATTTCTATGTCTCACAGATTTACTAATATAAAATAACCTTTTTGTAAAGGAAGGTGAGTGTTTACATGGAACAGATAAGAGATGTTGCTATTTATTATATTATAGTCAGGTTTTCCTTCCAAGTAGATGGGCATACATCTCAATTTCTGCCTGACCATTTGCTAGGCATGGACCTTGAACAGATCTCTTTACTTTAGAAGCACTGATCCTACCATATTTCATAGAGAACTTAGTTTTCTTCATGTCCTTACTATGAAGATTAAAGTTGATGACAGATACAGCATTTGTGGTCTTGAACTCAGATCATATTAAGTTTTAGGAAAATGTGGATCTTCTTTTACTTCATGGTTCATGGTGTAGGAATATACCAAGAAATGCTGATAAATATATCTCATGGGTTATTATTAAATTTTATTAAATAAATTTTATTAAAATAAAATTTCCATTTGGAATATTAAAGGGCTTACACCTACAGAGTATTAATTCACTATCAAAGTATTCATTATTATTTAGTAATTTTATGAAGCTAATTACCCTCTTCTCATTTACACTAATCAATTTACAGCATGAAATCATCTATGTTATACTTTTTCTGGAATGATACCTTTCTTTTTTTTCTTAAAGGCAGTAAATTTTGAGAAAAAAGTAAATAATTTAAAGATAATCTAAATAAAAACATGATTAAATAACTGAATAACAGCAAAGGAAAAGGATAATATTATCAATCCCACTGACCGACTATGAGTTGATTGAGCATTTTGCTTCATAAATAAGGAAACTGAGGTCAAGTTCCATAAGGTCAAGTTCTTTATCTAAATCATACAGTCATAGTTGAAGAGTTGGTATGACCAGAGATGATTAGATCATAGCTGGACATGTGAACCTATAAGGTGGACAAATCAAATTCTCTCTTTTAAGAACTTAGAGTTGGAAATTTATTGGGCACCAAAAAGAACTGTAATGATGGGGTCTAAATTGGCATTACTTGAACCCAAAACCTTGTCAAGTTAATATTCTAGGGACTAGGGGTTAAAAGTCTTATCTGAGTAGAGAAAGAATGAAGGAGAGGGAGAGGAAAAGAGATGCTCCTATAATTGGATTCCATGAATTTTGTCTCTATCCATTAAAAACAAAGGACTTTTAAAACAAGATTTAAACACATTTCTAACCTATATGATAATTCTCTAATAAGGGAACAATGTAACAGGAAAATGTACATATGTATGTATGTGTATGTAAAACTATTATTCTATATTCTATATCATTCTATATTATGAATATATATTAAGTATTATATTATATGAGAATAATAACATATATTTCTAGTTTAAAACAGCATCTACACATACATGCCAAGTGTGTAGATATGGATAGAATTTGCTTTCATGATATAAGGAAACAGAAAAACCCTGAAGTGGCAGTGTGGATGGAGAGCGTAATATTTGGACTCCAGCACAAAACTATTGCTGGGAAACAGCATTAGCTAGAGCTGTATTAAGGCACTTGATAAAGGTTCTGCATCTAAATTTGAGCAGCTGAAAACAGGAAAGAGAATGAGCTATAACTGGTATAAAACTTTAATGACAGAATGTGACCAGTTCCCAGAGGTAGGACGGAAATGCTCATAGGTGGGGATGAGAAAAGAAAATTGGCACATAATGAACTTTAGGATAATTTAAGGCTAATGAAAATGAGAAAAGGGATCAAATGCTTTAATTATTCTTTGGCGAAGATTTCTCTAGGTCTTTTGTAAGAAGGAATTATGTCAGGACCCTGTGATATACTATTTGTGCTTTGTTGTACATACTATGGTTTATGTAGCTTTCAAATAAACTTCATGTAGTTTATTCCATGTATGATGGTCATAATAATTATTTATTGATGTCTTGCTATAAACCTGATGTTCTCCTAGGTATTATGTAATCTACTTTTCTTTGCTCCCATGACCCAAACTCTGCACAGGTCTTTCCCACATCCATCTTTCCAAAAGTAGAAGGTATGTACAGACTGACATATGGTCCTAAGGTTTGAGGAATGTTATGGAGTCTCTTCCTTTGGAGATGTGGGGGAGCTCAGACCCGTGGGTGAAGGTGTTCATGTGTATGTGAACTGAGCCCCCTTGAAGTATGGATGGGAAGAGATAGAGGGCTGGTTTTCCTACACTGTCATGTTCAAAGCATGGAACTTTGAATAGCCCAAAAATTAATTCTACAGTAGAATCAGGCCATCTGGGATTTTGTCAAAGGTGATGTATAGAATGCATTTAATTTAACGGTTATAGCTTAATTTTATAGCCTTTAATATTTAGCCAGAGACCATGCAGTCCTCTCTTCGAGGCCTAAAAGTCCTGTTAGATTTGGTGCCTAGTATAGTGTCTTACATATAAGAATTTGTTCATAATATTGGTGTCTGTTCTTAAGACTTATGTTGCTTAGAAGGTCTTCAAGTTATACACAATACAGTGATTTAAAGTGTGATGAATGGGGTTTTGAAATACCCAGTGATTAGATTCTAGAATGAATCATCCAAACAGAACAAATCTGAATCCATGAATGAGAAAGGCTGGGATATGAACAGCTGGATAGAGGCTGTTGAAGGGGACAAGGTCTACAATATTCATAGCTACTCAAATGGTTGGTAGCAATTAGCTGGCTGAGCTGGGGAAAGCAAGAGAGGGTTGCACTGAGAGGGGAACAGCTGTTCCTGCAGCTGTTGGTAAGAACACTGAGGCTGAATGTGAATTAAAGTTCATCCTCATGTACTGCATTGTTTGAGGAGGAGAGGGTCAGTCATTTGCAAGTTCATGGAAAGGCTGATCATCTAGACATGCCTCTGATTGCTGAGCCCTACTGCATGTTCTGCTCTGATAACTTAGTCACAGGGAAAACTTTTTCTTTCCAACAGTGTAGAACTGGAATCCAACTTGTACACAGAGACTAGAGAGGAGTAGTGAAAATTACTGGGCTAGGTATTGGAAGGCAGGTCCCCAATTTACTGATGTCTACAGGTAAGTTACTTTATCTCTCTGAGCTTCATTATCTCATTAAAAATACAAACCTTGAGCACCATATTCAACATAGGTAAGCATTCTTTCAATGTCAACAGTTGCTACTACAACTCTTGCTAAGTATTTCTTTCCAATGTAAAGAGAAGAAAATTTCCTTTCTGTTTACTTCAGAGCTAGTGGTAAGGACACATTAAGTAATAGATATGAAAGTAACTAAAAGGTGAAGACAATGCTGAGAGTTTTCAATACCACCTACTCCAAAAAGTGATTTATATAGCCCCTGAACGTGACCCCTAATATCAAAGTAGCATGTGGTACACCTTAACTTGACCAATAGTATCTATCGAATTTTTTTAAAAGTAAATTCCACCAAATGATTCCTATATCAACTTACTCCTTAAATGTCTAGAATTCCCATATACTTGTATAATAGAACTTTCTATGATGATGGAAATGTTTTATATCTGCACTGTCTGTTCTGTCTAATAAATGTGGCTGGTCTATTGCATGCCATAGTCTTATATCAACTTATTCCTAATAGCAAAATATACATTTTTAACATATTTTATTTATGATTACTTACTGTGAGTAACACAACTTTGAATTTAATGCCAGGAACTATATAATGATAGTCATCAGAATACCTTTATCATCATACTACACAGATAACAGTGGTTGACAACATGCAGGGGTATTCAGCCTCTGAGCTAAATGTTTTTACTCCATTTTATAGAAAAAGCAATGGAAACTTAAGAGAGTATATAATAATGAAAAGAATCACAATGACAATAAGAGTGATTACTGTGAAGGCCAAGAATTTCCTAATCCTTTTATAATTATGATATCATTTGATTCTTATACTACTCTAAGTATTAGTATGATTTACATTTTGAGGAAACTGAGTCTAGCTAATTTGCATATGATCACATAGCAAGGCAGTGGCAAATACACAATCTTTACCTAGGATGTCTAATTTCTAATAGAAACTGCCCTACTGGAATAGTTGTGCCTGACCCATTACTCTTAACCAACACTCTTTGTTGGTTTCTATCATTTTCCTACTATAATATAAAATTATGAATTTGTTTTTTTTCTGCCTTTAATTCTCATAAACTTCAGAAGAGTGTAGATCATGATTGCTTTCTCCACCAGTATTATTCACACGATCTATGTGCTCAATAAACTCTGTTGTTGAATGAGTCAGTGTCTAATGCATTTCCACCATCATCATAACCATCACCTCAATTCCATCAATGCTTATAATTATACCTTCTATACTGTATTGTAATTTATTTGTTTACATATGTCTCTCCTCTTTTAGACTAGGAAATCCTTGAGGTCAGCTACCTGGTTTCATTTTTTTAAAAAAAATCTTGGCATCCCTAAGCTTTCACAAATATTAGTTACACTGAATGAAATGGAATTAAATTCCAAATATATCTTTAGAGCATCAGTAGGAATCTGAGAAATTGAGCCATGGAGTTAGTAGGGTCTCTTGAGGGAAGGGCATGAAGGAACTAGAGAACGGACTCAAGCAGCAAATATTTTTGAGAATATGAGAGTTGGTTAGTGTGAGACCCCAGAGGAGCTGGGGAAACAGATGATAACGATATTAGGCTGCTTAATTATAAGCCTGGGGAACCCCCAGATTTACAACAAATGGGTTAGGCCAAGGCCCCAGGACTTTGGATAGAAGGACCAGGCATATGCTATTCTAAAGATCCCCTCTTCAATATAGAGGACATATTAAAAGAATAATTGTTTGGCTCTTTTCTGGGTGGAAAAATGTTGAAGTCAAATATAAATGAATAGTCTTCTCAGTATCTCTCAAGTGCTATCAGAACATGTCTTTTCTTTCCCAGTTGCAACAAAAAAATGTGATTTGTTTAATGTTAACTTTTAATGGAAATCTTTTCTCTGGACTAGATCAGTATGCCTCCTCTGTGTTCTCAAAAGTGCTGTGTTTCCCTCTTTGATGCATTGTCATAATTTGAATTGATGAATTGTGTAGCTCTTAGCTTGTGTGTGTCCCTCCAGTGGACTTCTCTTATCCTCAGTATTTAGCATGGTGACTAGAAATAAAGGTCAGTACTTGCTAGTTACTAATTATTTATTGACTTGAAAGTGATCATAATAAAGGAAGTGCTATAAGTAATTATATGGTTTTTCACTCTCTAGGGAAGCCTATCACCCAACCATCACTGAGGTCCTCTACATACTAGTCACTGTCTTGGAGAACGTACATAAATCACACGGTGAAGACTCTGCATATGGTAGCCATCAAGTGCATGTTGGTGGTTTGCCTCCCCAACTCTATCTTTCTAAAAACTCTTTCATGTAAGTTGTCAAGTATAAATAGCAAATCATTATAAAACAAGGCAAAAATATGCAAAATTAATCAAATATATACTTGCATATCCATATGCTAGGCACTTTAGGGAAGTTCCTGCCCCATGTCCAAAGAGCCGGCACTCTGGGACCACGGTTTTTGTAAGAATCACATGGGGAATGAGTCCCAATCTTGCAAATTCCTATGCCCCACCTCTAAGAATTCTGATTCTATGCAATTTTGATGCATTAAAAAAAAGCTGCTCATCAAAGTTTTATACAGTTCAGAGTATTTCCTTCTCACAATGTTTCCCAAAAGCAAAAATAACTGGAAGATCTATTGACCGGAGTGGCAACAATCTCATTGATACCCTTTACACCTCAGATGTTAGGGCAAGGTTGGGTTTCCCTGGGGACAGGGGTTAGCAAATTTCACTGATCATCTAAGTATTACTACTGGACAGTCCTCATACCAGTAATTGGGTGTGGTGATTCTGATCAGCCAGATCTAGGAACTGCAGCATAATTAGATGTGGGAGTTTCAAGTTCATACCAACTGTTGCCTTCTCCATGACCTCTCTTACATCTTCCTATTCCGGCACACCTGCAGGCAACTGTATACTTGTTTACCTGTATACAACTCATGAGCAGGAAGTTTGACTCCATCAGATCCTGGGCTTGAGTACAACTTGGACTTTGGTTCAGGAAGGTTTCCTGTCTTCTCTCTAGCACTTTCTATTCACTCTCTATTACCTCTCTCCTGAGACTCCACTCTTTTCCTAGGTTCTTGAGATGCCCATTTCCAGGGCTGGAACCTGCCATATTATTTGCTGGTTAACAATAGGGATCTAGGTTAACATCTGGAGACCTGCTTAAGGTCAGCTGCTATCCACCTGGCCTTATCTGCTTCCTGCTGCTTAGATTGCTGCTCGATTTATGCACCCCCCTCCTCTTCTTGGCTCTATCATTCCCTTCTGAATAATCCTCCTTGTCTATAGACGCTTTTCTCAGCCACATCCTTCAGTTGGTACTGAGGATTCATTGGCCAGGCTGTCCTTGTGAGGTCTGATTCTGTGCTCACCCACCATGTCTTGCATGGTTGCCAACTACTGATTTTGCTAAATATAATAATATTAATTTCATGTTCATGTGAACCATTTTGCATTTTTAAGAAATTATTTGTTTTACCATGTGTGTCTTTAGCAGGGAGGGGTCAAATTAATTATGAATCTTTCATCACAACTATTATTCATAAAATCAGCATCATTTGCATTTTAAATAGTCTCCAGGAATTCAAAGAAAGAGTGTACCATAGTCAAAATGATAAACTCAATAATAATTAGAATTATTCCCAGGCTGTTAAGTAATGCAGACATATTAAAACATTTTTAGTTGAGCCTATTATGTTCTAATAAAATGAAAGCATAGCTGAAGGGCAATATTAGGAAGCAGCTGGTCTGTTAGCAACTCCAGATTCTCTTTAGCTGTTTAGATATTGCCTAGGTATTTATACAGGCACAAAGCATGATTAAGAAAAGAGAAACATGCCACCATGTCAAGCCTATGGACCCAAAAAGACAAAAACACAACAACAACAATAACCTATTTTTTTTTAAAGGAAAAGTGCAGGCAGGAATGAAGGAGCATTGGCAGATAGGCAGGAAGTGAGAAGGAGGAAGCACTCTTATTTATATTTATTTAGTTGTTAACACTGGTTGTTCCCCACAGGTCCTGGACTCTGTGATGTATGTGGGATTTCTCCCAGGTGTACTAGACCACTAGGCCACAAGGGCACACCAAATAAACCTCTTTTATACAGCCGATATTTCAATTCGAATTTGTCATCACTCCTCATCCAAGAAGTAATCTACTTAGGAGTTTAAATCTTTTGAGTGATAATTTTATTTTTAAATTTCTAATTTGTAGGTATCCATCAGTTCTGAATTTTATTCTATTCTACTCATTTCTACCTATCTTGCCTTATTTTATCCTGTCCTGCCCCATCCTGTCTGGTCCTGGTTTATTTTCCCCATACTATCCTGTTCTTCATGGAGCCTATTTGTTTCTCTGCAGCATAACACAGCCACTGCTGGCTGCTCACCTACTGTGTGTCAGGTACTTCACACCAATGAAGAGATGAACAGGTTGGAGACTTTACTCTCAGCTTTTAACTTCAGGATAGGAAGAGACTATAAGAAGCATCTAAGTTACTATAAAAGAGGATGGATCTATGAAGTGAGGGGTCTTTGTGTCATGGAAAAGACACCTATGGCAGTGGAAGGAGACTGGTGCTGGGAACAGAGTAGGGGATATGCCTATGTCCACAGTGCCCTGACACGACATCACAATGTTTCAGGAAGGGGAGGGCCACTGCTGGAAACCCTTAAGGTGGAATAAGATCAAAGACCAAAACTCCAAAACAAAAGCCACAGGCATATTTGTTCTGTAACTCTTAGAGAAATAATAAAACCTTCTCCCAAACAGAAAATGAATCCAACAAAACGAAACCCTGCAGTAATAGCAAATGAAGAGCTCCACCTTGAGAAAGTCCTAGTGCCTTTTGCCTGCCTGACCCTTCAGTTCCCAGCCTCTCCACCAAAGCTCTTACCGTCATATCACATTATTACTCATGAGATTGAGTAATTCACTCACTATATCATCTCTCAAATATTTTTAGGAGGGATCATCTCTCACACCTACAAAGCACATGAGACCTAGGTGATTTCCTTGACAACAGAAAAAATAATATTGATGATAATAACACTCCAAATAGCTACCATTGTGGGAGTCCCACCATATGCCAGTCACTGCACTTAGCCCATCCCATGTGGTATTTCTAGTCCTTAGAATAACTAGGGGAGACTGAAGCTATCGTCCCTTGCTGACAATGAGGTTAAGAGGGAGTAAGTGCCTTTCACTGCATTAATGATTGTCAAATGCATGAAGTATTACTACAGAAATGAATCAACACAGAGGGACCACCCAAGATCCCTCTTTGCTAAGTGGTGGAGAGTAGCCTTGAGTCATAAGCCATGAGACTTGAAAGACATTACTCTTAACTACAGCATTCCTTGAATGATATTGTTTCATTGTGTTCTAAAGTTGATGAGAAAAAGACAATTCCAGCATAATTGAGGAAAAAGTTATTTGAAGACCTTGTTTCCCGTTGGGCTTAAAGTCAGTTTCCAAGAACCTACTGATGGCAGCTGTGAGGACTTACTGTACAGGACGATAGGGCTGTGAGGGCAAGAGGCATCTATGGGTGGGAATGATAACCTGTAGAATCTCTCTGTAAACAGCAGGGAGGCTAGAGAGCAGGCATGGAATTGAGGGCCCAGGAGCTGCTATGGACAGGCCTGAGGGTTTCACAAACAAAATGTTCCTTCCATGAGACCACAGCAGCTGGAAGTGACCTTTTGCACTCTTCTTCACTAAACACCCTCAGTTTCTTCCTCTCACTGCTCTGGCACAATTTCTAATTTCTTCTGGCTCTTGGCACTCTTCCTCAATTGGACTCTGTTTCTTTCAGATTTCTCTAAAAATGTACCTGTGTTGTATCTCCAGCTGCTGTGAACACTTCTTAGCCAGAAAGTGTTTAAAATTTTTTAATTTTTAAAAATTTATTTGCTCTTTAATGCAGAAAAGTAAATCCACAAACCCCCACCAAATGGGCAAAAAGTCACAACCATACTTACACCTACTAAAGATTACCAGGGATGAAGATGCCAGTCCTGTGAGTATGTGAAGGTCCTCACTGGCCACAGACCCATAGGACGAGGACATGGACGGCTCCCCTAACAAGTAGGAGATGTCAGTGAGGAAATGACCACAGTCTTACTAAGTAGGTACACTCATAGGAGAATCTCAACTTTATTCACTCCTGACATCAAGCAGACACTCCTCTACGAGTCATCTTTATTCTCCACAGCAGTCTTCAGAGCGCCTTGCACTACAGCTATATATTTTTTCCTCCATCACAAACTCATTTGCACGTGTCAGCACTAATTTTCAAATGTGCCTCCAAGCAGTGAAAAATGAAACTTCAGATTGGTAGCAGCTTTCAAATAGCATTCACCCACAGCTGGCTCTCAACTTTTACTTGTTATTAAAAAGGGGGGAAAGGCAAAATTGGTATTTTTTTAATTGCTCTAATTAAGTCTTTAAAAGCTGCAACTGCACAGCAAAGAGAAAGGGAGGAAGAAGGGAACAACAACAACAAACAAAGCTCCTTCTTTAGAAATAAAAGTGCCAACTTAATAAAATTCATGATGATACACTGCCGAGATGCCCGCCTTCTCAACACACAGGTCCTCATCTGTGTTCCTGACAGAGGTGGGCATTGCTGCAAGGGAGAACTGTTTACTTTTGGTGGGAAAATAGGACCCCGAACTGGAGATGAGTGTAGACTGGAGGGAGCAAAGAAAGAAAATACACTTACAGAGGACCAAATGCCTTCCAGAACTCATCTAGGATTTTTGTCTACATAGCCTTGTTTAACCCTCACACCTTCTCCCTGGAGCCCTTTGAAAGTGAAAGCTCAAGGAATAAACATAATAGCAACTAAAATAAATTGTGTTCTACGTACCAGACCCTGTTTCAAGGACTTTATATGACAAATATCACTTAATAGCTGTGAAATATTGGTTAAGTACTTAACTTCTTTAGATCTTTGCTTCTCTGACTAGAAAATGAACAATTGCCATCTTGTAAGTATGTAAAAATTAAGAGAAGCAATGCCAATACAATACTATGTAAATTCAAAGTGACAAATGCCTGAATTCATCTTTTTAGTTTTCTTTCCTTCTATCCTTAGTTCTTCTTACCAACCCTCCTCCTCCTCATTTTGTTTTTCAGTTAAAGAGCATTTTTCAAATTGTTCCTCTTAAAAGGAGTCTATGAGAAACATAGCACAAAGGGAAGGTAAACTAGCATTGCAAGGACATTTACTTTGAATCATGAGCAAGTGTAGCATTCCTCATAACTTTCTCATCACTATTTCACCATCCCACTGCTTCTCTGTGAGAAGGCTGGAGAATATTCTGTTCTTTTTGTCTGTTCTCTGAGCACCAGGTTCACAAAATGAACAGGTTCTGCAGTTCATCCATGGAAGCTCTTAGAGCCTCTTAACCTCCCACTTGGTGGTGCTGTCTTCCAGAGACTGGCCAATCACGACCCGGGTAGCCTGTGGCAGGTGCATCTTCCCGTCAGGGTCATACAAGAATTTTTCAGTCCAGTTCCTGTGAAGAGTCTCAAAAAAGCACTGTGATCTCATTGTTTTTAAGGAAGATGACCTTGTAGAGTCATCCATGAAAAACTAGGCTTTCAAAATTTGGACATCTAGAGCAATATCCCGTGCTCACCAACCCCGAAACCATGTCTGAGGTGGAGGGGGCTGCTTACCTAAATATAACTTTAGTCTGGAAAACAAAAGCAAGCACCTAACTCTAATTTTTGTGAAAGCCATCCATGGATTTCATCTAGACGCACACACCAGAGGGATTTCTTTAAACTATTAAAGGGTGAGTCATACTCCTTCAAGATCTTTCCAGTGCCCAAGGGCTTTAATCTAACCCAAATCTTTTGTCATATGCATTATGTGTTAGCTTCACTCATACATGTCATCATATATAATCTTCTAGAAAGTCTTAATTTTTCCTTTTGTTCCTCTGTGCCTGCTGTGTGCTATTTGCAATGTGGCTGCACCTTGAAGAGTACCAACATTCAAGACCCACCTCAAATGTGAAAGTTATACTGGCTTATCTCAGAAGAAAGCATTGTGGAATGTTCTCTTAAGACTTTACTTATATCTCTTTGCCCCATCTCACTGACTTTATTTAAGACAGAAATCTCTACTCCCTTTGTCCCCTAGTGTTTGATTGGACTTTGGGGTGCACTGCAAGCTCTCGCTGGTCTCTTTCTCACTCCCCGCCACACCTCATTCTTTACACTCTGAAAATAATATTTAACGAGGTTTTCCAAATTCCATTAGCATTCAGAACATTGGACTTTGTCACAGTTTTCGTGGGCACATTTTTCAAAGCGTTATTGGCAGTTGCAGCACACCTATGATTTCACTCCTTTCTCTTAGTCGGTTTCTACCCTTTGAGGTATATGGCTGAAGGCTGAGTCTTTCTTCTAACTGGAGTGACAGAGGTCCCCAGACTGCATCAGGCATCTTTCATTCTGCTTTGCTTCCTCTTTTTTACCAGCACTGGGGATGTGGTATTTCATTCTCTTATCTGGTTAATATAAGCAATTGAGTTTGTAATTGCAAGAACAGGGCTTAGGTTTAAGTTTAACTTCGTTTCAAGGCTATTTAAGCTTAACTAAAGTGTGAGAAATGAAAGTCCTCTATTGGTCTGTCTTGGCCTTACCAAGTTCAGTCATGTGGAATTTGAGGTCAAAATGTCAGTTGACACTAAAGAGCTGCTTTGTTTTTCCTTTCCAAACTTTAATTTATTTCAGGAATCTGAAAATAATGAAGGGTGGCTAGAACAAAATATCATTTAGGTTTCCTAGTAACACTACATTCTTACTATCATAAATTTATCCTGAAAAGTATCCCAAACTTAAAGAGAGAAGGAAATATGAAATAAAATGATCCTATTTCCTGAGCTTAAAGACCTGATATCTTCTACTCATCTTTTCCTCTTGCACCCTGTTGGTTATAAAAGTTCTAATTTATTAATCCCTTTCATAGCCCACTCCCTTTCGAATCCCCCTCTCTAGTATCATTACCAGGCTTTGGGTGTTCATGACCCTGTACATGGATTACCAGAATGATCTGTCTAGACATGCTCAGTTTAACATCATGGAGCCTTAAAATGAGCTTCCCTAAAACAGCTGAAATCTTCCCCTGGATCCCCACTATTCCCCCATCCATAAAAATTAATTTAAAATGTGTTTAAGAGGTGAACAAAAGAGGCTAAAAATGACACGATTCCTAGAAAAAAATGTAGGTGGTAAGCTCCTTGATATTGGTCCTGGGGATAATTTTTTGAATGTAAGCCAAAGACAAATGGAACAAAAAGCAAAAATAAACAATTGTCATTGTTTCAGACTAAAAAACTTCTGCACAGCATAGGAAATCTTCAATAAGATGAAAATTCAGCCTAATGACCTGAGGAAAATACTTTCAAATCACATATATGATAAGCAGTTAATATTCAAGGTACATAAAGAACTTACGTAACTCAATAACAAATTAATTAATTAACAACCCTATTTAAAAAATGGGCAAAGAATCAGAACAGACACTTTGTTTTCTAAAAAAGATGTACATTATGGCCAGCAGGTACTTGAAAAGGAACAATCATCAGGGAAATGCAAATCAAAACCACAATGAGGTATTGCCTCATGCCTGTTAGGATGGCTAGTGTCAAAATGACAGTAAGTGACAAGCATTGGTGAGGATGTAAGACAAGGGAACACTGCAGTGTTAGTATGTATGTAGCACTATGGGAAACAGTGACTCAGCATAAAATAAAAATAGAACCACAGTATGATTAATAATTCCACCTCTGACTATTTATTCAAAGACAATGAAAACATTATGCAAAAAGATGACTTTATCCCCATGTTTATTGAAGCATTATTTATAATAGTCGAGACATAGGAACAACCTAAGTGCTCCTAGATGGATGAATAAAGAAAATGTGGTGTGTGTGTGTGCATGTGTGTATGTTGGTGTGTGTTTCTCACACACACACTGGAATATTATTCAGTCAAAAAAAGAGAAATAAGTCTTGCCATTTGCAACTACCTAGTTGGACTTTGAGGGGTTTATGCTTATGAAATAAGTCTGAGAGAGAAAGAGAAATACTGTATGATCTCACTTATATGTGAAGTCTAAAAAAACTTAAATCTAAAACTAAAAAAACCCACCAAACCAAACTCACAGATGCAGAGGATGCAGAGGACAGATTGGTAGTTACCAGAGTCTGGAGTGAGGAGTGGACAAAATGAGTGACGAGGGTCAAAAGGTACAAACTACGAGTTATAAAATAAATCAGTCAAGAAAATATAATGCACAGTATGGCTACTATGGTAGTAATACTGTGCTGTGACACTCAGGCACATATGGCACACAGACAAGAAATCCCTTTCAGGGCCCTGCATAATACGTGTCAGAATCTTAGACTTCTTGCCAACAGAACAAATATAGTTTGAATATATATACACACACATATATGCATGCATATATTCATATATGCATATATACACATGTATTTTATATGTAGTATGTACATATAGCTCAACAATTAAATAAATAAGGAAAATAAATATTCAAATGATAGGACTTTTCTCATGAAGATGATTATTTCCAGATTTATTTGAAATACTAGGATTGATCGCATTATACCAGAATTCCCAAGTGACAATCATTCGCTGGAAGGAATTCAGAGATTTTCACATGATCAATGTGCTCTTAGAGTCATCAAATTCCCCTTCCTACACAAAGAATACATCTGTAAATTCACTGGCAAACTTTTCACTCACATGACTGATCATGAGAGTTACTCCCTGTCAATAGTAAAATCCAGACTTTTTAATCTGGTGTTTGAGGACTTGACTGAATAGGCTGTATAATGTTTCCAAATATGTCCATGATTGAATCCCCCAAACCTATGAATGAATTACTTGACACAATAAAAGGGTCTTTGTAGCTTTGATTAAGTTAAGGACTTTAAAATAAGGAGATTATCCTGTTTTTCCAGTGGGCCCAATGTCATCATAAGGATGCTTGTAAGAGAGAGGCAGGCAGAAGAGAGATCAGAGAGATTTAATGGAAGCACAGATTGGACCAATGAGGTCACAATACTAGGAATACTGGCAGCATCTAGAAGCTGAAAGAGGCAAGAAATGAATAATGCTCTGGTTCCTCCAGAAGGAATCCCTGTCTATACACTGGTATCCCTCTAAGACTCACTTCAGACTTCTGGCCTCCAAATCTGTAAGAGGATGGTGAATCTGTATTGTTCTATGTCTTTGAGCTTGTTACTACCGCAGCCACAGGAAACTAATACTTCCCTAACTTGCTTTTCTAAGTTTATACTCTAAGTTATCCCTCTATAATAGATTTATTACTCTTCTTCCAATATTATTTCATTTCCTGATTCTGGAACTTTGCCTGAACATCTGCTTATACTGCAAGTTCAAATTCTTCATAGCTCTCATGCAATGACCTCTTGAAAACTGCTCCTTTATATTATGTTGGAGTTGGTTTGATACGATTTGAATCCTCCTTTATTCTCTTCCTCCATTTTAGGGAACGCTTATTGTGAGCCAGGCTCTGTATTTATGTTTTATATTCATAATCTTATGTAATAATCTCATGGAGATGCCCCTGAATGTGTCTGTCCATGACCCCTAATCCTGTTTATCTCAACTACCTACTATTTCCTCTGAAATTTCTTGTCCTGGACTGTCTTTAACATTGAGGGGTCCTTACCCCTGGTATTCAGTGCTGACTCTGGAGGGTATACCAGAAGAGACTGTCCTAAAAGAAGACTTAGACTCTGTGGGCAAGAGAATTTGGGGTTCTATATACATGAAGTATGGACTAGAGGTTCAGCATGAGTTCTGGGTATGCACGTCCCCTTGGCCTCACAGAATCCTCCCAGAGTGGGGACTCCAAAGTATATAGCTTGAGGCAGAGTCCTCTCTTCTCTGCGTCTGTGAGCTATAATGGTTTAAATGGTTCATGTTTATGACTTATCTTCAATTAGTAGATATGACCGTGAGGGTAAGGACTATAGAATGTGTTTTTCTTGTGTCTCTCCCTGAGCTTGCCAAGGTTTGGCATGTGTGTTGAATTGGTTTTGACTGAACCAACGTCAGAAGCCTGGGTAAAAGGGAGACTGGATATCCTTCCTGCCTATTGTATGCTTGTTACTAAGCTGAGTGCTCTACACATGTCCCTTACTTGATTCTCAAGACCGATGAGAGATATATTGGACCCAGATGCTGAAGTACATTCCAAGCAGAATAAGTGATGGGTCAACGTCACATGACCAGTAAATAGTAGAGCTGGGAAATGAACTCATATTTGTTTAACTCCACCTGCTTTGCTCATTCATGAAAGCATTAGTTCACTTAACAATGCTATATTAACAGTCTTATTATATGGTAGATATTTCACTGATTTCTGGAGATGTAATGGTGAGAAAATAAGATACTGCCTATGACTTCATGGAATGTATACTCTGAGGGGATAATCATGGGCACAAGCAATCTCAATTGTGAGTGATGCTTGTTAATGGAAGAAGTAGATGGTACACAGTCCTTCCATGATGGCACACAAATTGCTAAAGGAAGATCTTAAGATGGTATGAAAAGTTGGCGTAAAAAGTTCTCTCAATGATAGGTAGGTTTCAGGGGCCCCTTCAAACCATGCTACATGGGTCTAACTAGTCCCATTTACAGGACTGGCCAAGTTATGGAGATTTATATTTAGCTCACTTTCCTGAATGCTTATAGCTCTGCATTATGAGTTTGCTTCTTGTATTTCTCAGAGTGGAATGGTACCCATTAGAAAATGTACTGTTTTGGGTAATTGATAGAACTAGATTTATTGACTTACCATGGAATTGAGGTGCTCTATGATTCATACAAATAAGAAAATTATCTTCAACATGGTATTTTGGAAGCACTCACAAAGTAACTACTTAATATCCAATCCCAGGCAGGCAGGTTGACAGCAGCTTTTATGGTGTTTGTTATATTACACACAGAAGTTCAAAAATATCAGGTAAGTCTTTCAAGGTCATACAGCGTATTAAAAATCAACGTGGGTGGGGAGGTAGAAATGAGGAGTTAAAAAACCCTGGCTACTAAATTGTGAGTGTGTGTGTGTGTGTGTGTGTGTGAGACATCCTTCTCTATCTTGTCTTTCATTTAATATTTCACAAATGAAGAATAAAACACCTCTCAGAATCTGCATATGGTGTGGGGAGTGAGCTCAGAGCTACTTTTAATTGAAAGCTCTGAGGGCAAAGCTTGCAGAGGAGAGGAACAGCTGTAGTGCATGCAACTGCCCCGTCACGCTTGTGTCACCACAGTAGACAGGCTTATTATTTTTTAATTAGGAGCTTCAGTGTTTTGTTAAACTATAAATATGTCAGGACCTGGGGATTTGGTTATACACTAAACTGTCTTGCATTTAATCTTTATGGAAGCTTTTGGGAGACACGGGGTCAGTTTGCAAAGGGCATTTGGTTATTGTGGAGTAACAATAGTCAACATTTAGTAAGAATATACTATTTCCCAGGCATTGGAAATTATTAAATTCATTTATTCACCCGAATAAACAACCAACCAGATAATACAGATTCCTTGAGTTACTACTGAGGTTCAGGGAGTGTGTTAAGCATTGGTGGACAGATAAGTGTTTTAAAAAAACAAAACAAGAAAACCCTCCATACTCAGCATTCTACAGCATTATAAAAGACATACAATACATTTTTATAGAAATGTCATGGAAAATATGCTCTAATGAGCACCATAGGGGAGGAATAGTTAAGTGTCTTTCTCTGCTCACTGTCTCAGTCCTTCCCGTCTCCACCTTTTGCTAGAAGACACCTCCATCAATACTTTCTTAGGACACGAATACTGTGAGCATTCTAGATTTACTCCTTTCCTTCCCCCCTGTCTCAAATCCATCACCAAGTTCTGGTTATTAGACACAAAATGTACCTCAAAGTCATCTACACTCCTCTTAGCATCTCCCACCCCCACTTAAGCATTTTGCCTGTATTTCTGAAATAACTTCTTTACTGTTAACCCCAATACCATTCTTACTCCCTCAAATCCATTATCCACACTGTAGCCAGTGTGATTTGGTGAAACTATAGATTAGATTATGTCTCCCTTCTGCTTACACATCTATAGTGATGCCTCACTGTTCTCCTTAATGCACCTTTAAGCCCCTGGTTTGCTGTCAGTTTAATCAGTATTCTATAGTCTCTCCCACCTTCCTGTGGTTTCTTCATACACCTTGGGGTCTTCAAAATGCTATTCCCTCTGCCTGAATACTCTTTCGACTAGTTGCTACCTAGATGGTGGCTGCATGTCCTTCATTCTCAGAATGCTGACTCTAGGGAGAACCCCCGGAACTCCCAAGTCAGAAACAGATCTCAATCACTTCCCTTTGTAGCATGCTACTTCTCTTTCATAACACATAGGGTGCACTATAATCTTGTGTGTTGCCAATCAATTTACAGTTTGTTGCATGTTTAATATCCATGACTTATACTAGAATGTCAACTCCACACAGCCTCTGAGTCTAGAACAGAGCTAGATCACATGGCATTCCAAAAGTATTTGCTGCAGGAATGATCTTATTAATACATAAATAGAGGAAATGGAATCTCTATTTTCAGAGGAAAGAAACTCCTTGTGCTAAGGACACTAGGTAGGAAATTAAAGAGGAACTGGAATTTTAAGTTTGATCCTGAAGGATCTAGTTTGGTCAGAAATGGTGGGTCAAGGATGATTGGGGACGGTATTCCAACTAGAGCACATAGATGAGTAGGAGTTTCAATTCTGACCTTATCACTAACTGCATGGCCTTGTGAATTACGTATCCTCTCTGATTTATTTCCTATGCAACATTGATTCAGAATATTTCTTCCTTTCTAGAACTTTGTGAAAGTCCAATGAGCGGTGAATTATGAAAATCTTTTGAAGATCACCATGCTATAAGAGGACTAGTGAAGTACTTTTAATATTTATATTTTCAGATTTAGATTGTGAAAACCATATGACATTTCTCATCTAAGCGCCCTTCAAATCCCTTAGGTTGTTTTGTTTCATTGTTTTTCCTCCCGTCTTCTGGGAAGCCACTTATTTGTGAATGCCTTGGAAATACGTTACATACCTGAGATGAATTCTATATAGTCTTCTCTCATGTGATATTGTTGAACAGGCTTTTTGTACCTGGTTCTGGTCAGATTTTGCTTATTTAATGGTTTTTTCTTTGAAAAATAAAACAAAAAACAAAAAATAGGCACACGTGGATGAAGCAGCCATTAGAAACTGTAGATTAGAGGGATAAAAAATAAGGAAGAAAAGGACTGGGGAGAATAAATTCTAGCATTTTATTGGTATCTGAGCATCTGTGTGGGGCAGCAGAGTTATGAGGTAGATTTGGGGGCTGAGGTACATAAGGTCACATTTACTTAGATGCTTGACGTACTGGACATTTCTGCGGGCCATGCATTTAACTGCTCTGTTATTATCAGTCTATCCTAACTACTACTAAGAAACTACTATATATTTATCATTTCTTACAGGGTCAGGGCCTTGCATGACTTTCATTTGTATTATCTCATTTAATCTTCAAAGAAAGCTGTGATGAAATGTTATTGCACACAGTTGATGGTGACAGAGTCTGTGAGGGTAGTGTTTCTCACCCCTTAGCTTTTATCAGAAATAGCTGGAGGGCTTGCTAAACTACAGATTTCTGGGATGTATACCTAAGAGAATGGTTCTCGAGTGGGCCCAATATTTTCATTTTTCACAAGTTCAGCAGGTATGGGGTGGGGCCTACGTATTTGCATTTCTAACAAGGGCTCGGATGCTGCTGATGCTGCTGGGTTGTGGACCATACTATGGGAACCACTGTTTCAGGGGCTCAGAGACTAGTGTCTCTACTAGCGATGAGCCCAACTGGGAGTCATGCCTGGATCTACCTAAATCCAAAATCCATTCTCTTTCCTGGAGTATTACACTTGTTCTTTTCAGAAAAAGTGGAATGTGATTTTCATAAGAGGAATGAGGGAGGGAAGATAGAGGTAAAAAAAGATGGAGAAATTAAAGAGATGAGACACACAGACAGGAAAAAGCCCTGGTATGTTTAGTCAGGAGGAGGTTTGAGAATTACTTTCCTGTACCTGACTTGGCCCACCTAGTGACCCAGAATCTATTGAATTGTGATTGAAAGGCCATTATACTTCTGAAGCAATATAGCATCAACATGATTAATGATTAGAAGATGACAAGGGAGCCTTTTCTTATGCCACTAGTGTCTGCACAAGGCACTTATTTTTTCTTTGAACCTGAAGATTGGTGGCTTCCCCAAATGTCATGTCCTGCAAGTTGTTCTGTCAAATATTTTCTTGTTTAAGTATTGGTAATAATAATTCTCATCTAACAGTGAGGTGGCAAGAATCGCAAGTGTAGGTAGGCTCTTATGAATCAGAAAGCACTTGACCAGGTGAACTAACATGATTCTCTTAAATTTTGATGGGTTGGTAATAGTGATTCTGTTAACAGCATTCACAACTTGAATTCCCTTGAAGCCTTTGGTGTACTCAGATTGGGATAAAGAGGCAAGTATTGGTCAGTGAGAAGGGGCTGGAGCAAAAGATGGGTAGCCCTGAGGTTTCTTGAAATAAGGAGAGAGGCAAGAAATTTTTACACTATTATTACCTTAGTAATAAACCCACAATCTTGGATCAGTGACATTTATCTTTTATAAATGCCTCAGGGAATAAATAGAAGCTGAAAAGTAGAATGATTAAGTCAGGGACTTCTATGTCAGTCTGAGTGTTCAGATTCCTTTCTTAACACTTAATAGCTATGTGACTTTGTGCAGATCATTTAACTTCTCTAAATCTCGATTTCTTCTTCGTCAGGTTGGAGTACTTAGAATATATACAGCATGATTGCTGTCGAAATTAAATATGCTAATGCACATTAAAGACTTGGTGCAGTACCAGAGCTATCTCACCTTGATATGCAGTAGATGTTCAATAAAAACTCTGAGGGATGAGTGAAGACTCTGCATGCACACAGTCATAATCAGATTCACAATTCTGGTAGGACATTATCCAGACCAACGACTCCTTGCAATATGGCTCCTTCTTTCGTTAGGCTTAAAGGGTGTTGTTCCCTTTCTCTACCTTGCCTCTGCATGAAGCCCCCACACTATCAGGTGATAGAAGGTCACCTAGGAACATGAATACATCCTCTCAGTGGACTTGCCTTTTGATTGCAGATAAATGGCTGTCCCCCGTAAACTAGATGGGAGGGGAAGGCAAAGGTGACATTAAGGTCTAGATGGAAAAAAGCACCTGTGTTCTCATTTAATGAAGTCAGAGGGAACCACTTGCTCTGTGTTAAAATTGTACAAGAAGGTACTGTGACCTCTGTTCTACATTGGGGAGAAAAATAAGCAATTTACTTGCACATAGTTCTTGGGAAAATAGCCAAGGGGGGAAATTACTTATGTAGTGAATTTATGTAGGGTTGTAAGACAAATTATACTATCAGCGAATGAGGTCAGAAGAGCACGGAAGACTGATGGTAAGAGAAGTAGTCTGCATGGGACAGGTTACCTTAACTATATGTGAACCTTGAAATAGTCGACATTTTTTAAAGTGCTGGGTTAAAAATGTATCACTTTTCTTAAAACCCCCAGAGCTAAGCTTGGCATTTTATTTTGCATGTATTTTATATTCATATATAGCAATTTTTGAAGTATAACAGTAAAAATAGCATAACTAGATATTTTATTAAGAAGCAGGAACACTTGGAGACTTTAATATTGCTGTGTATTATTGGCCTAGTCTGTAGGTCTTAAATTTGACTGCCTGAGAGGATAGGCCCTATCTAGACTAAACCAAGACAATAAGAGGGAAGGGTAGTGATAACAGTAACACAGACTATGCACAGCTATTAGAAGGAGCAACTGCCTCTTGGCTGTAGTCAGTGGAGGGTCTAGTGTTCCAGGTCTTCTGACTTTTTCAAGAAAAAAATCTGAAACCTTGTGTGATATTGCCTAATTCTTTAATAATGACTGAATAAATTGAAGCACTTCTATGAGTCAAATGAACAACTTTGGGTCAAGTCTGGCCATCATTATATGATGTCTGGTTTATTCAGATATGAATAAGCATATGTCACCTGTGAACAAGTTTTCAAATCTAGAACCTTTTGTTTTTTTGAGGAAAGGTACAGACAGAGATGAAGGTGAGTAGCAAGCAGACAGGAAGAGAGAGGAAGGAACATTTTGTTTATTTTATTTACTTGCTTTTGGTTGTTCCCCAGCTCTGGGTTCATGAACATGGGTCCTTGGAATGCATGTAGACTCACTAGGGCAAGGTGGTGGAACTAACCACTACTATCCCAGGGCATACTTACCTCTAGACTTTGACCATGACTTTGTGCATTTAAGCCAGATCAGTCTTTCCACAAATCTGGCTTCTAGAAATTATTGGGCCCTTGGCACTTTCTCTATTTGAGTGTTAAAGTCAGTCTATCTCTGTTTAGAGAAGGCCTTGATGTGTACCAGCTTCAATGTCAGAGGGATCTGGAATTTAAACCTGACTCTACCACTGAATAGAGCTGTATGGCATTGGACAAGCCTCAGTTTCCTTATCTAAGCTCCAATAATACTAATTGTAAGTGTTTCATAAGGTGATTGCAAGGATTAGATGCAATTATGTATGCAATATGTTTAGGACCATTCTAGACACAGAGTAAGAAATCACATATGAACTTTAAAAAACATGTTTCTACCTAAAAGAAATTCCTGTATCCCCTTGCTTTACTCCCCGGTTTGACTGTTGCCTTCTCTCCTGCTTCTGCTCTTACTCCATTCTTCACTCCGGACCTGCTGCAGGTCTTGCACTTAACCTTCAACCCACAGCCTGCATGGCTTCTCCCTTCCCACTCTCAGCACTCTGTGAGGCATAGATTGCATCAGCCTTTCTGATTATGTTTAACAAATAACTCTAGGCACTATTTATGAAGTATAAAATAATATCCTTTTCCATTCATGACACTCACAGGGGCTGTAATATATATCTGGCTCAGATTTCTTGCCTAGAAACCTTTATCTAATATTCATCATAAAGTCATGCTTGTCTTGTTTGAATCCTCTCAGATGGACCACTCACCACTTGGTAAGAATGTGTTTATTTATTGGACAGCTTTGAATATTATAACATTCTTTGTGACACTCACACAAAATCAATTTTTCTGCAGACTGTAACCATTGGCCTTATTTTTCTTCCTCTTTGGAGTAAAATAGAAGGTGGATAAAAGAAAAAGTATAGCAAGTTAGGGGTATAGGTGTGTGACGTTCACTCTGAAGTAGGTCACAATTAACATCAATGTGAACTTTCATCTGAATTAGGGAGGTGTTCTTTTCTACTCCTGGCTATGCAGCGTAATGCAAATTATAGTATATAAGAAAAGGCTATGTGAATTTGAAACTAGAATGCAGAAGAAAAACTCCTTTATACAATATATAGGATGACATTTATAAGAGTTTTTCATACTAAACTCCATCATTATGTCTTTATGCAGAATAACAATATAAATCATTACTATAAGGTTTGATTACAAATCCCATGTCTACATCTATATATCTCATACTATTTGCCATCAGAGCCACAGCTTATTCAGTCATTTGGATCATTTGATTGGTGCTTGTGTCATGTAAACTTGTGGATCAGCTGCAAATACAGTTTTGAATAAGTACTTATGAATGTGAAGGAGTTGACATATATTTGGAGAATGACACACTTATAAATGAAAATGAATCAACATTTATTGAGTGCCTTCTCCATACCAAGTACTATTTTCCTCTAGGAGTAAAATATGACATGAATATAATCCCTTTTACTGAGGTCACTGTGAGCTGGAAATGGGATTCTAGTAGTGTAACCCTCTTCAAAAGCCAGCAAAGTTCTCCTCTAAAGCTTTGCTATTAGCATTTTCTTAATTAATTGCCAGGGACAATATGTGACTCGTAGGTTTCTTTTTTTTTCATTATTTTTTCTTCCCTCTCCCAGTTTCCTTCCAAATATTTCTATATCTCAATTGCCTAAGGCCTTTCTCAGAAACTTAAAACATTGATTAGTGTTCCTTAGTGAAAAAGAAAATGGTTGAAGTAAGTTAAGAACGGAATTTTCAGCCCATGGAATAGGGTTTTGAATTGGGTTTCTGTAGAAAGGAATGGTAAGATTCGTCTTCAACATCATGAAGGTGGTTGATAATATGGGTTTGAAGCATACATATTTAGGAACAAATCTTTGTGCTCTGTATTCATAAACTGTGTGAACAAGAGTGATCTGGACTTCAAATGTCTCACATATAAAAAAGACATAAGAATATGTTCCATGAGCTCATTACAAGATGGACTGGGGAGTGCTGATATCTGGCATGCATGGAGGACTTGAGTCACGAGGGCTGTTGCTATAATTTCTTCTGGCTCTGGGTGTGGCATCTCTCAAGAGCCGTTAGAAAGGAAGAACAAGGACCACCCCTAACCCCACCCCTGCCCCTCGACTTGCTGCCATATTGCTTCTATGGGTAATATTTAATGTCTCACATTTAATGTCAATGTTTCTAATTCTGTGTTGAAATGGAACTGCTTTAAACTGTTAAGATTTTGTTGTCTCTGTCTTGCTAAAAGGATATACATCTTTGAGACGCTTTTAAACCTGCTCTTGCAGCCCAAGTCTGACTCAACTTAAAGTGATGAATCCCTTTATTCATTCACCTTGTTTAAGTGACAACACACTTTCTTTTACTTTTGCTTCTTCCCCTTGTCTGTATGCCTTGCTAGATGCTGCAGACCTGGAATATTTTTAATATGCACGTCTTTCTCTTCAGTTTCCTGTGCTCTTGTTCATTCTGCATACTGTAGGGGTAAGGATTTTAAAGCCACTGACTGGACCTGTGGATCTTTCAATATCACCTTTTTATCTTGTCTGGCCTTATTTTTCACACCTGCAAACGAAGAGAGGAATTCCGTTGTTTTTGAGGTCCCCAGTTTGACATTTTAGAACAAAATGCATCTTGAATTTGCCCATTCATTTATTTAGTGAATACTTATTGATCTTATCCATTGCAAGGTCTCCATGGCAGTAATTAACCCTTTGTTTTTTTTATCTCAGCATTGTAGATACAGATATAAAATGACATGGTCTCAGTCCTGAGCTCTCATAGTCTTGTAGAGAAGGTGCTGACAAGTATACTCTAGCAATCCAATTACTTCAGTGGAGTTTTGAACAAGTTTCAGAAGTGAGTATCAAAGAGGCTGTGACCAGGATGGATCAGGCAGAGGCATGGTGATTGACAATCACTTAACTGAGAAAATGACAGCTTTAATTATTACTCACGATGTCCTTGTCTTCTAGAAGTTAACAGTCTAAACCAGGAACTAGATGCACAGACAAGTGATCACAATCCAGTATGTCAAGTTCTGTAATGAAAGCTAGAATAATACCATCTATACACAGAAGATGAAGCAACTAGTGGGGCTTAGACCCCTACCCCTTTGAGCTGAAAAGCTTTTCAATTCGCAATAAACCTGGGTGAAATTAGTTGCAAGCATACAGTTTTAACATCAAGAACTGTTTTTTTTTTTTTTTTTTTTTTTAAGGTAAGGTACAGGTAGGAATGAAAGTGAATAGGCAGCAGGAAGTGAAAGAAGGAAGAAGAATTTTATTTGATTTTTATTTAGTTGTTCACACTGCTTTTTTCCCCCTAGGCTTGGGATTTGAACCCAGGTGTATGTGACCTGTACTCCTTCAGAGGCAAATGATCTAACCACTACTCCATTATGGTACGCCAATATTAGGCATAAATTAATGATACTTCATCTAGGTAAGAAAGAAACAAACAAAAAATAAACACTCAAACATGTCAAGAATTTAGAGCCAGACTTAGACTTGATGCACTACTACTCCATGTATTAGCTGTAAGACATAGAGAAAATTCTTTGACCCCTTGACCTCATTTGCTTGGTATGCAAGGTGGAATATAATGCCTATAAGGGACAATGTTATAGGGGAAATAGTCAAATAAAATAAGTACTTTAAAGTGCTTTCTGGGTTAAGGGCTCTACAGATGTTAGTGATGATCACCAATGAGAAGACAGTGATTTCCACACATCTCTCCTCAGGGTTTCAAGGTCATATATATACCAGTGACTCCCCAGTCTCTTTCCCCCGCTTACTCTTCTTTGCTCAGTATATGTATTGTATAGAGATACTGAGAAAATGAATGAACTAATTTAAACAAAAATAGACTTTAGAAATGAATTAAATCATAAGAGCAAGTCAGTGGTTGCAGGGGGAGGGTGGGCAGGCAAATGGGATAAGTGAGATTCATTGTAGAGTGAAGGAAAAAGTGAAATAGTGGTGAACTTGCTGTATGACATAAAGATGTTGATTTACTATGAGGTATACTTTAAAATTACATAATGTTACAATGTAATGTTGCCAAACTCAAGAGCCTATCCCTCTCAGCCCTATTGGTCAAGTCCTGTAAAGTTCTCACATTGTCGTCATCTTCTCTCCACTACTTACTTCAGTTGTCACCATTGATTCCTGGGCTATTGCAATAGTTTCTTCAGCGGTTTGCCTTCCAACTGTATGGGCACACCTGTTAATTGCCTGTGATGGGGCACAGGCTACTTACTCCTGGGTTTGAGTCTCAGATCTGGGAGGAACAACCAGTATGAACAACTAAATAAATATAAAGTGCTTTTTCCCTCCTCTCTCTTCCTGTCTTCCTGCTTACTTACTTCATCCTGCCTGCAATTTTCCTTAAAAAAAAAAAAAAGACTGTATGTGCCCTTCTATTCCATGATTTATCCAACTGTTGCCAGAATAAGCATTTCACAAGGATAATTGGACCTTTTAAAAAGCTTCAGTGGTTTCCTCACAGCCTATTGGATAATTTAAACTTTAAGAGAACCACATCTTTCTTGGTGACCTACATGCTGTCCCTTTCCAGGCATTGCTTATCAATTCCTTATTTACCAAATTACTTATGTTGAGCCTCTCATTTCTCTTCTCTGTGCCTTTGCTCCTGCTCTTTCATGAATTCCAGACTCTCTTCACTCATCAATCACTATTATTTAAATTACGGTTCAATGCAAGTGTCACTTCTAAGAATAAATTCTTGGAATTCTTTTATGTCTTGATGCACTATGTACACAATAAACTAGTTTATTCTTCTAACAAGGTCCTTGTCCCACATGTATCTGAGCAGCGACAAGCTCTTTCTTACTCATCTCCATGTCCAACCACATAACTCATGGGAAGACATACAACAGCTACTTAGCAATGTTTGAACTGGCTTGTGGCCTTCTAGATGTGAAGAAGAGCCCTTCTTGGAATCTGTGGCTATACAACTATGTTTGCTATACAACCATATTTATACTTTTCTCGAAATACATTGTGATAATTATTTTCTACCAAAACAGCTATCTTTCTAATACTTTCAAAATAATAGGGCTTTGGAATTTTGAAGGGTGATGGAAGAAGGATATACAATTAAGAAGAGAGAGATGTAAGGAGAAGAGAAGATAGCAGGGTAGAGATAGAGCTAATAAATTATCATGGAAACTGGTGAAAATAAAATAACTTTAGAAGTCTTGGGAAAAATCATGATATGGGAATGTCATTTGATAATGTAATTTGATAACATGAAAACCCTTTGAAAAGATGCATTCTCATCAAGGTCTAGGCTCCTGCCTTTCCTCTAGGGCCATAATGCCAGTTTTTATTTTTCCAATATTTTCACGTGTTCCTAAAAATTTTCTGATGATGTCATCATGTCTATTTGTCTATCTCTGTGTTTCCCTATTCATCTGGCCACAGGCAATGGCATCATTGGGTGAAGATCTGCAAGAAGAGGAGCTGAGAGAGCAAACCCTCATGTTTTATAACCTTTAGAAAACCCAGATGACTTGTAAGCATAATTCAGATCTCCTCAATTTTGGTAAAAAATGAGGATATTCTTCTTTATGCTGACACTATTGTTGCTATCACTGTTTCTTTTGTTTGATCTCAAATTGAACTTTTATAAAAAATTATTCATTTTATGACATCCTCCCCAGTTGTCCCCCATGATTTCTGGAAGCTCCCAAATAGTTCCTCCCTTGTGTCCATAACCAGATGCAATCACAGCACAGGACCCCCTACATTGATCTTTTTGTCTTTGATTCACTCATCAATGCTCATCTAACTAAAGAACTAAAGAAGATCTAACTAAAGAAGACTGACTCTGTAGAAATAGCCTCTGATGTCTACAGAGAGCAAGGGACAAAATTAGTTGTTCTGACACTGTTTACCTGCTTACTGGAGAAGATCATCCTTTGTTAGCTTTTATCTTGGCTGCTGGTGCCTCTCTGTAGGAAGATGGCTGATGTGATAAAAGCCGAGGCTATTGTGGGACTTCTAAAACATTATTACTCCCTCATGACACTGATGATCTCAAAGAAAGCAGAAGACATTTGTGGAGACAAAGGGAGATTGGCCTCGACAACAGAAAGACAAAAGTAACCCAGATAACTCATACTAAGCTAATTTTTGTGCTATAGTGCACACATTTGTTTTAATTTTGTCACTTGTATAGACAGATACAATTATGCTGGTCAGCTATTTACTTGTATCTCAAGGATAATGGATATATATCTTGCTTTAGAATGAGTGCAATAAGTTGTTGCCTGAAAATTGCTGGTATTATTCTTAATTTGGTTCTTAGACTTAACAATAGCGTTAAGGGAGATTGTGGTTAGACATTAAGAAACATGCTCACTAGCTGTGCTGGGGAAATAGCTCTCTCAGTGTTTAAATGCTTTTGATATTCTCACCTGTCTGAGATAGATATGGACTTTCCTGTTGACGTATGAACTATGCTATTTCTGAACACCTCCTGACATTGGGACTTCATGATATTCTGGAAGATATCTTTTTATGCATCCACTCATCTATTCATCCATTTACCCCTCCAACAATTCTTGAACTCTCACCAAGGCTAAGAACTTTTAAGTGCTGTGCAATAGGGATTTAATATATAAACAAATAAATCCCTGTTCTTAAGGAACTCACAATCTAGTGGAGGGAAAGAGACATAAACAGAATTAAACATTTAAGAGGAGGAGTAGGCCCTCTAACTAGGTGGAAGAAGTGAGAGTACTGTAGGCAGAGAACAATCGTTTGTGCACAGAGGGATAAAACAGGAGAGTAAGACCTATTTCAGCTGCCTTATGGGTGGATCCAGGATCTATATGATGGTGCTGTAAGAAATTAATTTGGGGATGTTAGCAAGGACCAAATAATGGACACCCTTATTTGACTTTGTGACTGTCCTGTGAGTATGCCAGTCAACTCTCTATTTGAGAACCTGTTGCAAGGAGTATGGTTTGATAGCCTCCAGATACCATACTTTGAACTCACACTGAGGTTTCACTTTGCCAGGGATGCTTTTAGCTAGTATCTGAGCTAAGTGCTGGGTGGGGTGTACGTGCTAGAGCTGTCCAGTATAGAATTTCTCTACAATGAAAATACTGGGGCTCCCCCAGCTGGCCTGACCATGACTTTTTCAGAGCTGCATTGTACAGTATTTGGTACTTTCGTTCCTTCTCTTTCTCCCTTCACGTATGTCAGACTTGAACCACTCTTTTCTTTTCTCCTCATCCTCTGAAGGATTTTTAATCCACCAAACTTTTACATATCAAATTTGGACTTGATTCAGCTTCATGGAGAAATTGAATCAATACTCAGTAAGTCAATACTCAGTAAGATGTTTGAATTTTGGACCGAAGCCAATAAAAAACTGCTGAAGGATTTTCCACAAGAGCATTGAATGATGACTTTGTTATAAAAAGATTATTTTGGATAAAGTGCAGCAGACCAATGTAGGAAGAGAGATTTGAGGTGGTGAGATCCATTAGGAGTGAGAAATAATGAGAATTTTGAGTGAGGAACTAGCAGAAGGAAGGAGATAGAAAATGGAGTTAGAAACAATTAGGCTTGGTGATTGCCAACTGCCATAGAGAGGGAGCCTCAGGGCATTGATGTTAAAGAGGACCACCTTCTTGATCTTGAACTCTTAGGAGGTAGTTTACTATTGAATAATCCTCATGTAAAATGTAGAAAAAGCAAGTTGCTGGTTGTTTATAATCCTTCTATTATACCTCTCTTCCACCAGGACAAACTCTGTGGGGAAGAGAGCAGTGAGGAGGACCCGCAGGCAATAGGGCTGAAAGCTTGGGTGAGCAACATTCAAGGGTTGGCAGAAAAGATGTACTCGAGGGAGTGGCAACAGTGTCAGCCTGTCCTGCAAAAGATTCTGTAATACTGTAGGAAACTGTGTTGGTTTTCTAGGGATGCCATAACCAAATATCCCAAACAAGGTGACTGTACACAAAAGCGATCTAATGGTTTCAGTTTTGGAGGCTAGAAGTCTGAAGTCTAAGTGTTGGCAGGGCCATTCTGTATCACTCTCTGTGCTTCTTCTCTTCTTCTTACTAGGATATTAATGACAGTAATCCCTCATCTATCATGGGAGTTACATTCCAGAGACCCCCACGATAGGTGAAAATCTGCGAAGTAGCAGTGTTATAATTTATTTTATAATTTATATGCATTTTAAGGCTTTATAAACCCTTCCCACACTCTTATTAACCTTTCCCACACTCTTATAAACACTTTCTACACTCTTAAACCTATGTAATTTTAACAACATATAAAATTCTGTGTGGGCACTCACTAGTGAGGTGTATGTATATTGCGAAATCCCACGATATAGGAAAAATTCTGTGATACAGAATTAGATATATATTAAAAAAAATCCATGATACAGTGAAACCAAGATAAGTGAAACGTGATATAGCAGGGGTTGACTGTATACTGCCTTGTGGGACCACCAGTATGATCTCATCTTAATTATGTCACCAAGGATCCTATTTCCAAATGAAATTAAATCGTGAGGTTCCAGAAAGACATGAATTTTTATGGGGACACTATTGAACCAACTTCAGAGATCCCAAATAGAAACTTATGAAGATCCTGAATCCTTTGCCATGTCATCCTGGAATTCTAACATTGCCGTATCAGATGTGAAAATGTCTTTTAACAAGTCTCATTAAGTTTTATATCTGGTTCTGGCCACAGATTCTCCCTTATTCATCCATGCCAGCATGTGTGCCTTTGGACCCCAATAAACACTTTTCTACAAGGCTTAAGAGTTCTGGGGTACAGCAGTCTGAGCTGTTCTGCAGCAGGTATTAGCGCAGATGCTGTAGAATCCTCCCTTCATTCATCTAGGATTTCTTTCAAGGTTTCTATCACTTCTCTTTCCCCAACCTTGGCCAAGGACTAAGGGCCTCAGTAGTATTGGGATAACCCTCTGATTTTCTTCCTGCTTTTTGAACACTGATTTCCTTCTCATTTGTTAGAAAGCATTTACCTTACTTGATCAAATTTTGGGATTGCTATGTCGTAGAAAACTGATAATTTAGAGAATACTTTTCTTTTTTTTCTCCCAACAAACCTGAATATCGAAGTTATTGTCTTATGAACTTGAAACAACCCGAAGTTGAAACTCAGAAAAGAGTCACAATTCCAGCAGCATTAGTCCTTGAGGAAAATACTAGTAAGACAACCTCAGCATCCAGCTCCCACCTGCCTTCTCCTTTGTCTTCCTCCATTTAGGGGTTGGGTGAGCCAGCCACTTACATTTCCTGTCTTCCTCTCAGTCACAGCTAGTGTTACCATCTGTAGGAAAGAGTTTGCTGGGGTATTTTAGAAAAGATTTTGTTTTCTTAATTAAAGAGATGCTGACACCTCCTCCCGCATCCTTCTACTCTTCCTGGATTAAATACAGATTGGACATTGAATGCTGGGATAGACATTTTAGGATATGAAAGAGACTAAGGTGACATTAATAAAACAATGAACCAATTTCAACAGCTTTGATGTCCAACTTATTTTAGAAAAATCAACCTCTAGGCTTTAAGACACAGACAAACGGAAGAGTGGCAATTGAATTCCTACAAGTCCTCTTGCCAAAGCAATGAACAACACTGAACAATTGGGGAGGGCTTTCAAGCAAAAAGATGTGATGAAAACTACCTTGGCATCATATCTACAAAATATTACCAACATACTTACCACAAAAGACTAACTTTTTGTTCCTTTCTTTATCCCCTTAGGATTCAGCCCCTGAAGTTCCTTCATGTCATTTTGTTACTTTTTTTCCAAGTCTACATGTTTCATGACCACAAAAAAAGGGCAAGGTTTCTGACATTCAGTTGTAAGAGTATCTACTCTGTCCCAAAAACCCAGAAATAGGTGTCTTAGTCAAGACTGCACCCTAAGATTTGGAAATTTGTTATGAATTTAACCAGGACACAGAGAAATTTGCATTGAATAAAACAAAAATAAGAGCGGGACGGGGAGGAAAAGGGAGGGGAGGGGTGGAGAGGGGAGAGGAAGTAAAAGGAGAAATATTTGTCAAGTACGATTTAAAGTTTTTGGTTCCCAGAAGTGGAGAATTACATTTACTATTAGGATAATTTTTTTTCCCCCAGGACAAATTATTAGAATGGGTAAGCACTTAGTACTGGGATTCCCCCAGGTAGATGTTACATGCTAAACATGAGTTAAATAAAAGATAGACCCTTTAGTGATGTAGAGGTGAAACCTGGCCCGCACTTTGTTTTGGGACAGTACAAAGCTGTCATTAACTTTAAGGCAGCTGTGGCATCTGGGACCATCAATTGTTTCCTTAGGCTGAACTGTCTTTTAGAAGCTGCTTACTTATTTTCTTCTTCCCTTTTTTAGTTTTGCATAATTTTTGCAGCAGAGGAGGAGTAAAGAGAGGAGTGACAGAAGGCCTTGGGCATACCCAGGGAAGTTTATATCTGGGTATCAAAGTGCAGCACAGAGCTGGAAGGGGCGGGGTAGTCTTCACTATCATCTTTGTACAGCCCCTGGCACCTGTGTGATGCCACTGGCAGTGGCATCAACAGGATAAAACACTAGTGACTGATTTCTTGATAAGGAATATCCTCTTAGAAGTAATAGCTTCCTTTAGCTGGCTTCAAGGAGAGAAAAAACAAAGTAATGACACTGGAATCACTGTGGCAAAAAGACTGTATCATGGGCACATTCTCAGATAAGGTTTAAGAGTCCCCAAAATAATAAGGGACATTGCAAGGTACATTGCCAAGGGTTTGGCAGTCACATTGCTAGTGTTTGTAATCTGGAGTATTACTTTAGATATGACCTTGCTCTTTGTTGCAGGGCTATCACTTTTAGAGAAGCATTTAGAAAACAGCAATGATATTCTAAAACTCTTTAGTGGCAGATTATAATGAATGCTCCTATTTTTCCACCCTTTACCGATATAACTTTGCATAGTCCTCCCAGGTACCCACCAGTCAACACTAAGATATGCAGTGGACACAGTTAAAATCAACAGAGCCATCAATTCAATCCCAGATGACCCTGGCACATGACAGATAAACATTGTTGCTTTCCCCTGAGACTTAGAAGTTGTTTGTTATACAGCACTATAATTCACTAAAGTGAGTAACACCAGCAGTATCACATGGGATTCCTGAGTTTCAGTTTTGTAATTTTTCAGTCTCTGAAATAGGCGTAGCATAAACTCCCACACCAGTGCGTTTTGAGTATTACATTCTATGACTCAGCATGCAAGGTATTATTATATTTTAGAACCACTAAAGATTGAATTTATTAATTTTAAGATCTTGCTATAGGACCATATATTTCTGAGCCCAGGTTTAGGGTTAAGTATTTCTGCATCCCAAGCCTGGTGGGTGTGGTTGCGCATGGGCTGCTCAGAGTGCACTCCAAGCTTCAGAGGGTGGCATTAGACATTCTCTCAAATGAAATTCTATAGCAAATTTAGCAGTTGAGCACCAGTAGAGATGGTATACTTTTTATAGCTTGGGAGTTAAGCCCGGCTCTCTCATTTCCTGGCCCTGGGACTTCATTAGGTTATCTGACCTCAGTGAGTCTTGATTTCAATCTTATTATTGGGAATAAAGGTAAGTACCTTGTGTAATTATTGAGAACATGAAAAGAAATGCATGCATTTAAGGTATTTGGAACAGAGTAGATACTTTTACAAACGGATGTCTGAAATCTTGCCCTTTTTATTGGAACTTGAAATACAAAGACTTGGGGAGCAGGGAACCAACTGATATCATTAACAATTTCAGGTGCTGAGTGGTAAGGGGGCATTTGGTTAAAGAAAATCACAAGGAAGTCACTTTTTTGTTTATCAGTTTAAATGCAAAGGATTTTTTTTTCCCTTTGCATTGCACTGAACTATATTTAGATACAGGGTGGCCCAGAACAAAAACTGGAGAGTATTTTTAAATATTCAGAACAATGAGATGACTGGTGTTCTATATAGCAGCATCACATTGCCAAACAATGGAAATCTTACAATCAGTTATCAGTTTTTCGCAAATCTCTGTTGGAACATTGCAGTCTGACTGCTTTGAGTGGCTTTGCAGAGTGAACTCTAAACGTTAAATATGATCAGTTCTATTTGCCTTGTACTCAGTAACTTACAGATCTCCCCCTACTCAGATATTATTTCATTTTTGACTTTCTCAGTAACCCTGAGGAGTTTCAACATTTATCCACAATTTAAAGGAAACTAGCTTTGAGCGAATGCTGGTCTAATTTGCAAAGCTGGTACCCATGTGAGGCATTCACTGAGCCACTTTGAAGGTCAGATGCTATGGCATTCTCTTTTCCTGTGACTTTTATAGTCATCAGAAACCATGAGACCCCTCTGTGGCAGACCTCTGAGGCAAGAGGATGGGACAATGGCCACTGAGGAGAGTAGCCACTGTAGCTATTGTCCCATTCTCCTGCCTTGCTCATGAAACTCACATTTTCTTTTTTCATATGTAAGTTGAGATGTGCTTAAGGAAGGCAGTCTCCAGTCCTAGCCCAAGAACATAACCCTTAGTCTTCTTTTCCAGTGACTAGTATAGAGATTGTCACATCATTGAGTTTGGGCAGAAAAGGAAAGAAGCTTTCTGGAGGCTTCTGTAAAAAACCCTTGTATTCTGTCTAATTTAAAAGGGAATGAAAGATGAACACAAACAACTGCTAACCCATTCTTTCCTGCTGGGGTGTAGTTAAATGAGGATCTGGTGTTCCGAGTCAAGAGAACTCTCTCACTAATGAAGAAATGTTAAAACAAAGCAAAACAAAACAAAGAAGCTGACCCAGAAACCTGAGATCCTTGAACTGCTTAAGTATTCAATCTGGAAAAGTCTGTGTTTAGATTTGGGTGAGTAATTCAGAGTTCTTATTGGAGCCACATTTAGTCACATACTCTATCTCTTGCTCTTGAAATCATTTGAAATGACATCTCCTCACAAATAGTATTGTGGTCATTGATTCGTGGGCGAGAACACTGAAGAACAAAGAGCTTAAATAGTCCAAGGTCAAAAATGTAGATGGTCACAGATTTTGAATTTGAACTTTTGTGCAGCTGAAGTTGGAGTTTATGATCTCTTACAATGTGCTATAGGACCTCAACCCTCCCCACTCTGCTTGACTCCTACTTCCTAGCAATCTATGCAGTGGTGGAGCTGGACACAAAGAAGGATCAGAAATGTGTGCCCCATGCGTGAGTGGATCTTCTCCAGGAGGGAGAGCAATGCCTAAGAGGCAGTGAGTCACAAAATAAAACTGCCTACTTCACAAATTGGCCTGACTGGGGCATTTTTTATTTTGTGTGTCTCAACACTGAGAAAAGCAAGCTGGAGAGGTGCTAAGAAAAGATGACTAGGAGGTAAAAATTCTGATTTTTAGTTTCTGGCTTTACCATTTTGTAAGAGTGTCACTTTGGGCAAGTCTCTTGATATCTCTGTGACTGTTTTGTTAATCCATCAAATGAGAATAATAACCTCTGGCCTTTTTCCTTCCAGAGTTATGGCAAAGATGACAAGAGAAAAGGCATGTGGAAATCTCACGACAGAGGATAAAAGATTCTTATTACTAGAGAAGTTTTCCTCAGGGCAGACATGATCTCCTCCTGATCTACTGTAGAGACTAAGGACAGTAATGGTCCTTAACATGAGCACTGAAAGAATGCTATTGCTTTTGATAAACTTATAATTTGTAGGTTGTAAATCAAACATTCTCCCTTCTGAATGCCATCCTTAAGGTTAATGAATGAAATACATGATTTTCAAATCCCAACAGTTAGTGTTAATTGGAAGCAAACACATACCTTCAGGTTTGATCTCTCATAACAAGACAGTCAGATAACTTAACCTCAAAGCAATTCATTACCACACTGCTCAGAGCTCTCCAAAGATAGTAGGTATTTCAAAGACTGTGGATGTGTGTGCATGCCTTCCCAGCTCCCTTCCCCTTTGCAGAAATAGTAAACTGGAAGGAAGAAAAGGAACAAAGGAAATTTAGGAGAAATTGATGGGGAGGATTTAAGTAACCTGAATAAATGAGATTAAGTAACCTTGAATAAATGAGATTTAATTAGCAACAACTCAAGAATCATTAGGTTGCTAGTACTTGCTACTTATCCATGGTGGAATGCTTTGCAACCTTTAAAAAGTGTGACCTGGAATAGTTTAGGGTACAGGACACTTCAAACAGGATCAGGTAAAGAGCTAATGATGAAATGGAATGTATTAAATGCATTATTCCAAAGTAACGAAAAGTGTAAAAAGTAATAAAACATGTCAAAACCATTCACACACACGTCCATGCATGTATGCATGTACACACACACACACACACACACACACACACATCCAACTGGAGGGAAATATAAAATTAAGCTTCCTGACGGAGAGAGATCTTCAAATTCAAAGTCATATAACAATTTTTTTAAAGTGAAACTGAATTTTCTTCCCTTTGCACAACGTTATAGGATAAGGGCATAGTCAAAATATATTTCTATAATGGTCTCCATTTATATCATGCCTTACTATTTGCAGGCAATGTGCCAAGCACTTTCTATGCAGTTACTTCCACTTATAACACACTTATGATCCAAGTAGTATTATCACTCCCATGTTACAGATGAGGATCACAGAGAGCAGGAATTTGTCTCAAATCTCCCAGCTGGTGAATGGTAGAACCCGGAGAGGAAGCCTGGCTAAGTTCCCTAACCCATTAAAGTTATATCTTCTAGGCTAAGTTGCCAATTTATATATATTTGTATAAAATTAAACTACACAGGAGAATGGAGAGAACACAGGCTTTTCTGTTTGTTTCCTTATACTTGAAATAAAATGGAAACACAGGGCATAGAGCCAAGAGTACTTATCTCCTGAATGTTTTCTCTTTAGCTTCTTCCTCACTTCCCAGTTGCCATGTCCTTCGTTAGAAATGCCTCAGAGATCAGCAGAGACTCCTAGCAGCATCCTTACCAGTAGCTCTTTGTTGTCAGCCTCGCCCTCTTTCACTCTGCCCTTCACAGTGATACTGCAAACAGACAAATCCCATCTCACACTGCTAAAGCGTGTCCTTGAGGAACGTGTCCTGAGACCTGGCATGCCACGTGGGACGTTGGGGCTCTGCCTGGCTGCTTCTCTACCCCTCCTCCTCTTTCCTTTTCTCAGACCAGGGGTTTTCAAATGGCAAGTAGCAACTTTTATAAAACAACACATTTAGTGGATCATGACCAGTTTGAAGAAAAAACAACAGACACAATAGAAAACAGAGAGTATATCACAGGTAGTACGGGTAAGTATAGTTTCCTTAAAAATTTGTCTTAATTTCTGGATAAAGAAGCTGTGGTCTATACTCAATGGAATTCTATGCAGCTGTTAAAAAAGATGAAATTGTCCCTTTGCAACAATCTGGATGGGCCTGGAGTGGATCATGTTAAGTGAAATAAATCATAAAGTAAAAGAGAAATAGAAGATGTTTTCACTCCTATGTGGAATATAATTAAATGAAATAAATGAATTCCTAATTAAAGTAATAGGACACAGGACAGTGGGTGGGGGCAGCAGGGACAGGGAAAAGAAGGCAGGAAGGTAAAAGGTGGTGGTAAAAGACACTGGAACTCTGGTGGTAGGAGCGGTGGTGAAATACAGACTCAGATGCAATTTCAATATCCTAAAATGAAAATAGCATTGTGCACAAAAGAAATAATACATATTATTATTTCAAAATTTGTCTTAATTTAATACATTTATATATACGCATCCTAAATTTTGCTGCAACATCTGTTCCTTACGCAAGTTGTTTTCAAAAAGCTACTGAGGTTTTATCACATCACATTCCCAATAGCTCTCAAAATATGCGTAGCTGGGTCTGTCCTTGTGTCTTTGTCCTTTGTCACTTCTGACCTCTGACGGATCCTTTAAACACAATTGGTAATAGTATCTAGGGGCAATGATTGTTTTAGGAGCCCAGGTGATGCTTTCCTCAGACACAGTCCTCCATCTCTTTCTCTTGGACACACCTGTCTGCAGAGAGCATGTTCCTGATCTGTTTCCTACCATTATAGAGTGTGTGTGTGTGTGTGTGTGTGTGTGTGTATGTGTGTGTGTGTGTGTAAGGGGCATGGAGGACTGCTTTTAATAATAGCTTGATTTCCAAAGCTAACAGCCTGCCATACCTATCTGTCATGACCACGTCAGAAAATATAAAGATGCATAAGGAAATCTGCTTTGCTCTTTTTCAAGATTTACTAAAATCTAGATTTCTAGAAGAACTTAGGGGAATGTACTTCACTATTCCCTTGAAAGCCAGGATCTATCTCTAGCAAATGTTGAGGCTACTTTAGGAAGATTGACCTATATTGAAAAGATGCAATTACTTAAAATAAGAGTAAATGTCTTGTCCTCTACCCGCACCAACATTTACAATTCTAGAAATTTGGTTTGGAATGGAATTGAGAGTGAAAGATTAATAAATAAGATTATCATCTTCAGAACATTGCCCTTTACTTCCTAAAATATACTCATTTAGACAACAGTAACCAAGAAAGCTTACAAAAGGGCAAGGCTACCTTTTAGCAGGGAACAAGATATATGCAAATGAACATTTACTCTCTTGTTAAGCAAACATGGTCAGTTATTACAATGGTCCAATGAGGAGATAGTAAAAAAAGAGAAAAAAAGAAAACAAACAATATGGAAAATAAATGGAATTTAACTGAGAAAAAATGTTACAGAGCTAAATCCACTATCATTTGGGATCATGGAGGGTGACAGATGCCATGATACAGTTCCAAATAAATTATGCCACTTTCCATTAAATGTTTGTGAAGGGCACTAAAAATGATCTATGTATTGATATAGAATTAGCATGTGGTGGTAAGCTTAATGTATTATATAGAGAGGTTGATTCATATGACGCACTTTTTAAACCTAATAATGTTATGATATAATGGTCTTTCAATAAAATTTTAAAAATAAAATAAATTGATAAGAAAATATAAATATACTACAACTGTTTTGGTAAGATATTGATAAGTTTTGCCCAACAGGTAGAATTATAAGATAAATAACATATGTCAGAGAAAAACATATCGTTCAGTCTGAGATTTTTCCAATAAATCTCTATTTTACTCTAATAAAATGTTGATAGAAATGGGAACATGTATTATAAAAAATAACTTTTATAAAAGCTCTAAAGAAAAGATTTTAAAGACTTGCAATCCATATCCCTATTCTTCCTTCTTACTGCTCCTGAAATCTTGTAGATAAGGCTCTTCTGTTTTCCAGATGCTTGGAGGGGACTTTCAAGAAGGTTTCGATTCCCAATATTCTGATCCTTATGAGGATTCAAGACCATTGGTGGCCTTGTGTGAATAGTGTTCAAACCTCTGAGCAGAGTTTACAGAGTCCTTTATCACTAGCGTATCTTCCGCTTTATCTCCCTCTGAAAGTACCTTACCACCCAGCTTGAACTGTTCCAAAATATATCCTGCTGCCCATAGTGTATAGATGTTCCCTAGGTCTATGACATGATTTCTCCTGAACACCCATACTTGAAAAAGTGTTCTCACTTGGCTAACTTGTTCTTCCTTCTAGACTCCAACCAGGCATCACCCTTGCCCCCACTCCTCCAAAAGACTTTACCATTCTCATCACTGAATACTCCCACAACACCCTACACTTATGTCTATCATTGCACTTCCATCATGCTATTAAAATGATGTGGTTCTGTGTCTGCTTTTATTCCTAGACAGAGAGCTCTTTAAATAAGTGGAAGATGTCTTACTCCTCTTTTTGTTACCATTACCTAGCTTACTATCAGGCACAGAAGAGTTCAATATATGTTTTTGTTTGTTTTCTGATTGAACAAAATCATTCAATACTAATTTCACTCTACTATGTCCCAAATCTCCTTGCTCATCACTTGCAGAGACAACCTTAAGACTGGAAAATAAGGTTGTGTCATTTCAAGGGCGAAATCAATAGACTTTTCTTAAGTAATGGGAAGTTAGGAATAAGAAAGGAAGATTGCTTTGATTAAATATAGGGAATACTAGAGAATAAGGAATACCAGTTAAGGTCCCCTACAATGTGACAAAACATGTCAATTTTGCATAGGGGCCTCCCAGAGTTTCTAGAGGGGGAATAAGTATGGTCAGCTGAAAAACACAAACATTTATAATCCTGAAATTTCTATTTCTATTCTGGCAGAATTGTAATTGACCACCCATACAGGCAAGATAATGTCAAATCTTTTCAGTGAAAATTCCTGGAAAACCTAATGAAATACAGGTAGTATGGGAGGAACGCATTTTCTTTGTGCCTATATATGTGTGTGTGTGTGCGTGTGTTCCATTTTTAAAGAGTTTAAAATCTGGCTAATAATGAAACTAATAAGCAATTCTTGTTTATAAGTAAACTCATTAAAGATTTCTGCAGGCAAATTCAGCAAAAATGCAGACAGTCTGCTTTTAGATCAAACACATTCTTGAAGACTGTAACTTTAAAAGCCAAGCTGGCAAAATGATTCTCTTCTTGTATAGGAGCCATTGCCTTTGTTTTTTTTGTTAAAGGAGGATAGAAAGTTCCCGGTTAAGACAGAGAAGAGCAGTTGAGGTGTCATGAGGGAGTATTTCTGTTTATAGTGTCCTTCACTTCAATTGCCATTATCAAACATGTGTTGTGCACCTGCATTTGCCAGCACAATGTCTGGAGTAACAAAGGTAATCATTGCATTACCTCAAAGATATTTAAGGGTCTATGTTTCACACACATTTTTACTATATTAAAAAGTTTCCTTAAAATGTAATTTTCTCAATGAAAGTGTAGACATCTCTGTTCTGTGTTCTTTCAGCACTCTGTTCATCCCATATTCTCCCATGAAATGTTAATGGTTATTATTACTGCAGCCTCTTTACAATTATTCTCATTTTGTTGTTCCTGCAAACTAGACTGGAGATACCTGTGGAAAAAGGGGTGGTTAGAAACATGGACTCTGCTTTAGGACAGCATGGGTTCAACTCTGAAATCTTAACGTACTAACTGAATGATTTTAGGCAACATGTGTAGAATATATGTGCCTCACCTTCCTCACCCATAAAACAGGATAATATAAACTGTCTGAAACATGTATGATGAGGATAAATGAATTGACATACATAAATGTTTAGAATAATGCTTAGCAAGGAGTATGAACTCAGATACATCAACTTTAAGCATTATGTACACACACAAGCAAAATACTCAGACCCTGTGTTGTAACCACCAGCCTAATTTGATAGTACTTGCTTTTAGCTTAAATGCGTCTATAGTTGATGCATTTACACTGGTAGATGGTGGAGTTTTTTCACTCACTTTTCTAGCAGCGAAATCAGGGCCCATTCTTGTAAACATTCTCTCCCTCCCTTAGCTCCCACAGTCAATCTAGCATTCATCTTCTCCATTGTATCTCCATAATATACCTTTAGTGACAGCCCTTCATCCTTATCACCCTCTAGTCTAGTTTAAGTTATCACCCTGAAGACTGAAGTCATCTTCAAACTGTTCTCCCTCCTTTTCCTTTGATACTGTTCCATTTTTCAATGCAGCAGCTGGAGAGGTTTTTAAAGACACAAAAGAGGTAAAATCTCTCTTTAGATTAAATATTTTAGTAGATTATTCTTACAGTGAAAATGCAACTCCTCCTTGTGGATAAAGAACCAGAGAGAGAGAGATGGATCATGTTCTGGTTAACAACTCAGCCTCTTCATGGGTCACTCCTATGCCTGTTTGTCACTTCCTTGAATATGCCAATTTCTCTCTCTCCTCCCAGGACCTTCCTTCTGATTCCCCTTTGCCTGGAATGCTCTTCCTCTCAACTTTTACATCTTGTAGAGCTCAGCTTATAGTTAACTTTTGCAGAGAAGCCCTTCCCACCATACTAAGACTGTGCTAAGTCACTTCCCAATCTTCCCCTCCATGTCATCTAGTACAATTTGTACAAATATCTTTATCTAGTATTTGTTCACTCTCCATCCCCCCACCCATTTGTAAGTTCCATAAGAAGAGGTGCTGTTTGTTTGATTTGTCACTTTATCCTCTATGGTCAACACAGTTCCTGGTGTTCGTAAATAATTAGTAAGCAAATGAATGTCCAGTCAGTATTTATGTACTAATGCATTAATATCATCAGTCAGAAGATTAGACAAATCTAATGACACTCCACTGTTAATAACTAGTACTCTGATATGCTACTTATTTTAATTTTCTTCTTTCCGTTCAACATGATTTTACTGCTAAAGGAGCTGTATTACAAACCACATAGATATAAGGGAGGGCCATTTTCATTTTGAGAAAATTAAACATGTTTTTGATCTCATTCCCTGGAAAGTTTTTATGGAAAACAACCCAAATCCTTCCTTATAAAAGAGCTCTTGGCAGACAGTGAGCACTGTATGTCATATCTGGTCTTGTGATATGTGGCATGAATATATATAGAAACATTTCCAGCCCTCCAGAAACCATATTTCAAGAAGTACATATTAAAACACTCATACTTAATTCATCCAATAATTATACATGTCAGTGACCTGGACTGGGAAGGACAAGGAGTGAATTATCTGTGTAGACATGAGGATATTGAGACCCTGAATAAGATTGGGTGAAAAATGAAAGTTCTATGTATATACATATGGAATTTAAGACTGATTAGAGACTCGGAGAAGGTTAAAGATGATAGGATCCTTCATGATTATTTTGTACAAAATAATGGAGAAGGTAACATAGGACTTAAAAGACATGCTTTAGATTCAAACAAATTTGTGTTCAAATAATGACTTTGCTGTTTGCTGCTTTGAGATCTTGGTCCAATTATTTAACCTTATGTATTTGCATTTTATCATCTAAAATATAGAGACAACAATATTTAAAGTAAATTTGTATCTTATATATCATGCATACAGTACAGTGCTAGGCATATCCCCAGTGTTTAAATGGGTTCACTAAGGATTATCATTGTCTAAACTCATTATTTTATGTATGAAAATACAGAACTCAGAGAAGAAACAAGTTGTCAAATGCCATGTGGCAAGGCAGATATAAAACCAGGATTTTATGTCCTACTCATAATTCTCAGTTTGATAATTCTCTCTCCCCTTCACCTCTTTCTTTCCCTCCTACCCTCTCCGTGTATATGTCATGGGTGATAAAGCAACAGGTAGAAGACAATGAAAAAGTCATTCATAGGACTTTCTGATTTTGGCAACATGTATAGAAGACTATAAAATTTGAGGAAATACTTTCTAATAGTACTCCCTTTTATGGCACCTATAAAACTCAAATAAATATAAGAAAATGCTTCTAATGAAAAACCTTAGTTTAAAATAAAAAAATAATTGCCTAATTTCACACAAATGAAGTGGGAATTGAATAGTAGCCTGAGTTGATGATGTAGCTGCCTAGAGTCAGGATGGGTGAGGACAGAAAATTCACTTACGAAGTATTCTATCATAACTTGGAAACATGAAACGACATCTTGGTCCTTTATGAAACAGATATTTTTAACCAAAACCTCTGTATATAGTCAGGATCAGTAAAAGGATGGTATATAAAGTAGTCTCTTCCTTCAGCAGGGGGAAATAACAAAGATACTGTGTGCAAGTTTATTCTAGCTTATGTCTATGTTTTGGGTGAGAGAAAAAAAGATAAGTATTTTAATCCTGAATCTGTACTTTTTGCAGATTTGAGGTTCAAATTTAAACTAGGGAGTCATATCAGAATTAGTGTAAGATTGGTACTAGTCTAGTGACAACCTTTAAGTCCCTGGTAAAAATTAATGCAAAACCACTTCTGGAGGGAGATTCTTTCTTTCAATAACATAACTTTGCAAATAGAAGAATATGCTATGGATATTGAATTATGTTTAGAAAAAGCATACATATAAAATAATAAATTGACACTTTAAAGTCAATAATAAAAGAAAGAGGCTGGTTTGGTAGATAACCAAGTAGAGCTTCTAGACATTAAAAGCGTTGAAATAAAAGGCTAATGAAATAATGGATTAAACAAAATGTTAGACAAAGATAGAGGGAAAATTAATGAATGGAAATATATTTAAGAAAACTTTCTAAAATATAGCTCCAAGACCAAAAGGAAAATACAAAAAAAGTTAAAGAAGCAAGAAAAATAAAATAGAAAGATCCGAACATGTCTAATAGTTTGGAAATAAAAAGAATGTGAGAGTCTGTGTTATATAATATTTAAATAAATTTAAATATGATATTTTAAATACTGAGTTTCTCAAAAGAATTGCTTTATGCTTACCCTAAAAGGACAAAAACTCTAACCACTGAGATTTAAAATCACAGAGCATCTCATGGAGAATAAATAAAGTAAACCTAGAATTTTAACCTCCAAAGTAAAATTACACAATACAAAAACAGAAGCTTATTAAAGTTCCATGGAAAAAGTGAAATTACCACTATTTTTTCATTAGACATTTTAGTAGCAGAAAGAAGTCAGAAAACAATGGGTTGCTATCTTTAACTTCTTGGGAAAATAAAACTTATTCCAGAATTCTATATCCAGCTAAAGTATCATTCTAGAGTTAAGACAAAGATTTTAGATACAGAACAAATGAAGGAATTTACGACTTATAGGAACTAGCTAAAAAAAAAGATGCCATTTCAAGCAGAGAGAAACTAGATCCACACGGGGGGAATGGGAGAATGAGGAACTGGTTGGTGAATGAAGAAGTGTTGAACACATGGATAAATCTAAAACAGACATTGATCATATGAGCTAATAACAAAATGTAATTGTAGGAGAGCAAAAAATATATGAACCTGAAACACTAGCTCATAATAGTGATGCATAAGGAGGTGACTTAGGTAAAGTGTTTTCAGATTCATGAATTGCTGGAAGAGAGGATGAAAATACTGATCAGTTTTAAAAATGTAAAAGTAGCCAACAAAATAGTAGAAAGTAGAATGGATAGCGTCCTAGAAAACTCAAGGGTATAATAAAGGAAATTTGATCAACTGAATAGAACATGTCCATGGAAAAAACAGAAGGAAAAAGCATGTTGAAAATAAAGTAGTAATAAGATGATAGATATTTATAAACATAATACATCACTAATAATCACAATAAATGTAAATTATCTAAACTTGCCTTTTAGCAAAAGACATATCTACAACAGTACAAAATAAAACTAAGACAAAAGGGTGGGGAAAAAAGATTTAATGGGAAAATAGATAATCAAATAAAATGTTATAATATTGAATAAGGTGGATTTTAGAGCAAAACAAAGTATTAGGAATAGAGGATAATCATATCATGTATGCAAAAATCACTTCTCAAGAAGATATATCAATTGCATTATGTATGATTTAATAAAGTTGACATAAATAAGTAAAGCAAAAAATCAAGAGAACTATAAAAAGAAATAGAAAAGCCCACAGTTACAGTGGATTATTTTGATGTTATTACCTTGCCAAATTAATAAGTACAATGTAAAAGATTTATTATAATTATAATTGTGATGAACATTACAAGTCTAATGAACACATTAGAGGACATATGTTCTCTATGAACAGATATATAAGATTTCAAAAACTGTATACTATAAACGGCAAATTTCAGCACACATCAATAGATAAATATTACTAGATATATTCTCTTATCACAATGCAAAAATAAAGGGGGTCAATAGCAAAGGACAATTAGAAATTTCCTGTTTGGCTAACAATTTAAAAACGCATTTCTAATTAACTCATAAAGTAAAGGAAAATAGAGTGGTATTAGAATACTTTTACAAATAGATGGTGACAACAATAATACATTTTAAAATATATGTTTTATAGGTAATGCAGTTCTCAGAGATAATTTATGGCCCTTGCATGCTTATATTAGAAAAGAATAAGACTGAAAATTAGCTGAGCATCCAATCTCAGTGATTAGAAAACAAAACAAAAAACAAGAAAATGGGCACACACAATAGGAAGAAGGAGTAACAAAATACATCAGCAGAAATGTATAAAAAAGGAAATAAAGTAGAGAGGATTAAAATGCTCAAAGTTTACTCTTTGGAAAGAGTAAAAAAAATAAAAATTTTGCAAGATTGAAAAAGAAAACGAGACGATCAAAAGAAATTGATTAGAAATTAAAGGGAGACATAATTGCAAATATTTAAGAAATTTAAAATTATAAGAGAATGCTATTTTAATATATGGCAACAAATTTGTAAATGTATGCAAAACAATTTCCTAGAAAATTATAACTTATTAAATGTATTCAGGAAGGAATAGAAAACTGAATAGACAATTACTAAATAAATGGTATAAACAGTTTAAAATATGCAAGATTCCATCTTTAGCCTGAAAATCCCTAGTTTGACCATATGTTTTTATAAGCACAATTTCAGGAATGCTACCAATTCTGATGACTGCCTTGGTACACTGCCCAAGTGTCAGGCTCTCTTCTAGGTACATGTGATAAAATATTAATAAGAATGGTCCCTGCCCTAGAGGGGCTCATAGTCTTACAGAAGTTCAGATAAATTCACCAATAATATAAGAAGATTAAAGATATAGCAATATGGGGTCTTTCTAGATATAGGATAAGCATGAATGAGCTTCCCTTGATTTTCTGAAATGCAATATAGTGCAGGGGTCACATTTTATTTTTTATTCGTTGACATCAGATTTTAAAGTTCCTATGTAGGTATAATTTCAAACTCAAAAAAGAATTTGCAAGAACTCTACAAAACTTCTGAAAGAATTACATTAAATTGGAACTAATCATTATGGAGGACCAAATCCAGTGCTGCATAGATATGGGCAGGAAGAACAGTTCAGCTCTGAAAATTGGGTCTCCAGATGTTATTTCACCAGGGTTTAGGGAGAAAGAGATTACCTCCTAATATTAGGAAACTTTAGAGCCCCAGGCTATCTCTGGAATTTACACTTCTCTAACTCTGGCAAACCATCTTCTTCTGATTTCAAAACTTTCTCAGTCCAAGAGGTCTCTAAAAATATCCTATAAGTAAAGAGGAACCCTAAAATTAGTGTCATATCCACAAATAAAGAGGAAATGGCATGTCTCTCTTATTGCACTTGTTTTTAAAAAACTTTTCCAACAATAAAGTCTGTAGTTAATTCAATGCACAAATTCTACTCTAGGAAAATTGTATTCAAGGAGATTATTTGCTGAAGTAGTTGTGTTGTACAGCCAGACTTTGTCGATGTGGAAGGAATTGGCTATACAAACTTCGACAATTTGCTCTCCTCATGATGGAACCCCTTTGGATCTCAAAATTAGACAGGTAATCTGTATTTCATTTTACTCTCACTTCTCTAGTATATCTGTTTTGTATATATACATCTTAAAGATTGGGCTGGACTACAGGCAACCTATTTTTTCACATACTTTTTCATTTTATTGCAAGCATTCCAGCACCTCTTATTTAAAAATAAAAAAAAGAAGTTTGTTCTTTGAAAAATTTTTAAAAATTGACAAACCATTGGCTAGATTTACAAAGTAAAAGAGAAAACTCTCATAACTGGAATTAGAAACAAAAGGAGGGAAGTTACAATAGATAACACAAATGCAAAACATCCTAAGAGCCACTATGAATAACTCTAAGCCAACAGAGTAGACATCCTTGAGACATGCACAGATTTCTAGAAAAATACTGTCTACCAAGACTGAATCAGAAATAATTGGAAAACCTGAACGAAACTATCACAAGCAAAGAAATTGAGAACATAATTTAAGGTCTCCCTGGAAATAAAAGCCCTGGTCCAGATGGCTTTTCTAGTGAGTCTTACCAAACCTTCAGGGAAGAATTAATATCTGTTCTCAAACTCTTCCAAAATATTGAAGAACAGGGAACACTCCTAAATACTTTCTATGAGGATAGCATCACACTGATACCAACAACTGATAGAGATGTCACCAAGAAAGAAAATTACAGACCAATAAATCTAATGAACATAGATGCAAATATTCTCAACAAAATATTAGCAAATAGAATTCAACAGTGCATTAAAAGGATCATCCATCATGACCAAGTGAAATTTATTCCATGGATGCAAGGATGGTTCAGCATATATAAATCCATTACTGTTATGCACCATCCCAATAAGGGTAAGAAGAAAAACCACATGATCATATTAATAGACGTAGAGAAAGTTTTTGACAAGATTCAACACCCATTTGTGATTTAAAAAGCCCTGCATAAAATGGGGATAGAAGGTACACATATCTCAACTTAATTAAGGCCACATATGACAAACCCACAGCCAAAATCAGTCAATGCCAAAAAATTGAAAGCGTGTCCTCTCAGGTCAGGAACAAGGCAAGGGTGTCCACTCTCACCACTGCTATTTAACACAGCAATTAGACAAGAAAAAGAAATAAAATGAATGAATTGGAAATGAGGAAGCAAAACTCTCAGACAACATGATCATATATATTGAAAGACCTAAGAACTCTGTTAAGAAATTACTAGATCTCATCAGTGAATACAGTAAAGTGACAAGCTAAAAAATAATGCACAAAAATCTATTGTATTCTTATACACGAATAGCACACTAGAAGAAAATGAAATCAAGAAAATCACATCATTTAAAACAGAAGTAAAAAGAGTAAAATATCTTGGACTATATTTAGCAAAGGAAGTGAAAGATGTGTACAGTGAAAACTGTAAGACCTTCTAAAAGGAAATAGAGGAGGTTACATAGAGATGGAGAGACATACTCTGCTCAGGGTTGGAAAGAATCAACATCATCAAAATGGGCATCTTACCTAAAGCAATATACAGATTTAATGCAATCCCCATTAAAATCTCTTGGCCTTATTTCCAAGAACTAGAACAAAAAATCTTTAAATTTGTATGAAACAACAAAAGACCTCAAATAGCCAAAGCGATTTTAAGCAAAAAGAATGAATCTGGAGGGATTACATCCCCAGACATTGAATTATACTACAAAGCAATAGTGATCAAAACAGTATGGTACTGGAATAATAACAGAGGCACAGGTCAGTGGAATAGAACTGAATCACCAGAAACTGACCCACTCACATAGTCAGCTAATCTATGACAAAGGAGCCAAAAGCATACAACAGAGAAAGGAAAGTTCTTTCAGTAAATGGTGTTCTGGCCACCTGCCAAAGAATTAAGCTAGATCACTATCACCATTCACAAAAATTAATTCAAAATGAATTAGAGACTTGGACATAAGACCAAAAATTATAAAATTATTGGAAGACAACCTAGGAAACATATTCCATGACATCAGCCTTAGGGAGGTCTTTGGATACTCAACTCCAGCATCATGGGAAACAAAAAGAAGGCTAAACAACTGGGACTACATCAAACTAAAAACTTCTTCACAGCAAAAGAAATATCATTAAAACCAAAAGGTAACCTACAAACTGGGAGAAGTTATTTGTGTTCTATTTTCTTTGACACTGACTATATGTAAAATATATAAAGAACTCAGAAAACTCATTAACAGAAAAATAGGCAATCCAATCAAAAAGTGAGAGGAGGAATTAAGACATTTTTCCAAAGAAGATATACAGATGACCAACGAACACATGAAAAGCTATTCCTATTCTCTGGCTATAAGGGAAATGCAAATCGAAACAGCAATGAGATACCACCTTATACCTGAGAGACTGACTATTATCCAAAAGTCTGGAAACAACAAAAGTTGGCAAGGATGTAGAGAAAAGGGAACATTTTTACACTGCTGATGGGAGTGTGAATTGGTGTAACTCCTGGAAAACAGTTTGGAGATTCCTCAAAATTTGATGATGGAAATCATATGCCTGTCATTCCATTCCTGGCTATTTACCTGAAAGATGCCAAAGCACTCATTTGCAGTGATTTATGCACCCACATGTTTATTATAGCACATTCACAATAGCTAAGAACTGTAAATTACCTAAGTACCCAATGTCAGGTGAATGGATAAAGATGTGGTCCATATGTACAATGGAATACTACCTAGCCGTTAGAAGAGATGAGACCCTGTAATTTGAATCAACATGTATGGATCTAGAGGGAATTATGCTAAGTGAAACAAGTCAAAAGAAGAAAGATAGATACCAGATAACCTCACTCATAGGTGGAATTGAACAGACAAAACAATGGAATATATGAAACAAAATCAACCCTTAAACTTCTGCAAGAAAACAGGTTACTTACAGGGAATGGGATAAAAGGGTGGAGGGCAGGTGAGAAATGGTAGCAGAACCTACTGTACACTGGTGAAGAACACTTATTGATTTGGTGGAAGGTGGGGTGTGTTGACATATGTATGAGGAATGGGGGACATTTACATGTGAATTTATTTTAATATGTAAAAATAAAAATCATTTAAAAATTAAAATAAAAATAAATTCTGTTGTGGCAATCATTGATGGTAGATATATATCTCTGAGGAATATTTTATCATCCAAAGTAAAGAACTTTATATCATTTCAGTGTAGAGTAAATATTTGAATGAAAGGGTCATCTGACTGACAATTGGCCATGGGAATGAGGTAACATCAGCTGGAAGCTCATCAGTAAGTTTCATCTCTCAACAGTTTTATAATTCTTTATTTACTTTATTGTTGATTTTCTTTGATTGGTGATGTGAGGTCATGTTAGTATAACCTATTATAAGACTAATCTTAGGAGATTTTGAATTTTTCTCTCCTTTCAAATTTCATGTGTCATAAGTTACTTTTGTCAATGGAAAGAAGGGACAGGCACCAAATTAACCTTGGATAATAGCTCATAACTTCTCCCATTAATATCTCTACGACTCTCCTTGTTCCTTCTTTCAAAATAATCAATATCAACTCATGGACTACTCAGGAGTCTGAAGTAGTTTTCAACATGTCTACATTTTAGAGTCACCCAGAAAGTTTTCAGAAATCCCAATACCCAGGCCATACACTTGGTCAATTAAATCAGAAATTCTCAGGACCTAAATCAGGTATCAGTCATTCTAAAGATGTTCTGGTAATACCATAATAGTAACATGCAGCCAAAGCTGACAATACTCTACTTCTTAAACTTGAATGTGCATATAGCTACCTGGCTGACTTGTTAGAATGATGATTCTGATATGGTTCATTTGAAGTGGAGCCTGAGCTTCTGCATCTCTATTGTGCTCAAAGGTGATATTAATGTAGCTAGTCCACAGATAAACTTTGAGTAGCAAGATGCTCCTGGATGCTAAGTCCATCCTTGCCCTCCACAATTTTCCCAAATGAAAGACAGGATGCTGTCTACAAGGAAACTAAATCTTTTCAGTAGCTTATACTGGTATAGGCAAGAAAATAGCAATCACTCATCTCTACCAGCCTGGAGCTTTTGTGACCCAGGAACTCAGTAGGCCCCATAAACTTCTAGGATGAGCTGATAGCCAAAGTGACAGGAAGGTATCCATCCTTGTTTACAATTTTCTCAAAATGCAGGGGCAGATGCCTGGTGGAGAAGTTAAAGAAGGGCATTTTCAAAATTTCAAGATAAGTTGTGTTTACTGAAAAATGAATACTGCTGATAGAGGGTCAGAATTGAGGACTCAATGTCAATGTCAAATCAATGCTTCACAAAAGCAGGCATAGCTTTTTCCTTGGGAGCAACCAGAGAAAAGTGAAGGTAGGTCATGTTTGAGCAAAATGAAAAAAATCTGACTGAATAGCAGGAGCTAGGGTGAACTGGCTCAGATGTCGCCCTAGAGAAGCTTAGCATTCTAGCCTCCCTTTCAGTGAACATTCTAATGAATAATAATTCAAATAAAATACTCCTTTATGCTATTTACAAAAGTAAGTCAATTCTTTATTTAAAACAAAATGCATAACAATTCACAAGGGATAGTTTTTATATCCTTGTTTAACCTGCTGCCTCTAGCAGACCTCGGGAAAAACAAATGAAGTTCATCTTTCACTACTTTCACAAGTGCTTGCTGCAGTAGTTAATCAGAGAAGATGACCATAGATCTCTGTAGGACATGTAAGAATAAGACTAGATTTTGAAGCAAAGCAGATCTGAGTATGAGCTGTTGATCTGGTCCTTTTCCTCTGTGTGACATTGGGTAAACTCCTTTAAACTCTAAGCCTCTGATCTCTCATCTGTAAAAGGGGTTCTTATGAGAATTAAAGATTATCCACTCAAACTACCAGGTTTATAATAAAGGTTTAATCAGTGGTTTTGACAGCTTCTGAGAGGACATTGTTAAATTGATCACAGATGTAAGAAGTTAAAGTAGCATATCTTAACTAGAAACTGAGATGTTCAAAAGATTCCTGGGTTCTCTTAAGACTAAGACTCTCATAATAAATGAAAGAAAAATAGCAACAAGCTTGAGGATTTAACACCATGAGCAAACTTAGTAAATGGCTACTTCTTCCTGTGTCCATTTCCTTGTTTGCTGAGTGGGTTTGGGATATGAGATTCAAACCTGAGGCCCTATATAGTGAGTGTGACTTGGGGCTGAGCTTCTGGTTGAGGGTGGGGTAGTAAAGAATTCATTTCAGAAAGAGAACAGACTGGGATCTCCAGAGAAACAAGAAAATTCCAGTCCCTCCTCAGCTTGTGTGGGCTGTTCTGCGAAGTCCTCTGAGTTTTCTATAATGGGGTCCTCAACAGATGAGTCAGACAATGTAATTATGTTCATGAATTTGTCACTTCCTTATTCTCAGGCTGAATAGCTCATTCATGAGAACATGTGTGTAAAGCAGTAGCTATTTGATTTATCCTTCGAGAGAGAGGATATGTCTTCAGTTTGAAAATCTCACAATGAGAGATTTGACCATTTAATTTAAACCTTGAACTGTGGCTTATTTTAAACATGACATATCATTAGTTTACAAATGGGACTTAATTATTTTATATGTTAAAATGCTATTTTATGAAAAAGAAATGAAAAACATTGTTCTTCATAAAATTTCTTCCTCAAAACAAATGCCCATTTGTATAGGGTCAGATTTTAAGCTTAGGGCATTCTTAAAGAAGGTCTGGTTTACTCAAAATATAAAAGAAAAACAAAGAGGAATTTAAAGAATGATTCCTTTGGCTTTTACAATGTTTTGTCATATATTAGATGGCTAGAATTTTCCAGGCAGAAAGATACTAGCTTTGTTGAGGTACCTACTATGTGTCTGACACAGTTGATGAAAAGATGTTAATTTTTATTTATTATGTGCCAAGAATACTAGGTCACTTTCAATTTTTTCACTTACATAACTCACTAAACAATGTATTCATCATTAACATACACAGAGGAAGGAACTGATTTTTATAGGGTTTAAATTGTTACAGAGTTTAAGTGTGTTCCTCAAAATTTGTCAGTAATAAGTGATTGAGCTAGAAATCAAACAGCTGTGCCAGTTTTTCCCATGATTATTTTGGTAAAAAATGACCCCCAGATATTAATGACTTACATACAAAGGCCTTTCTCACTGAAATACCCACTGTAATATGACTATGGCTCAAATTCCCATCTATGTCATTGTATGACAGGGTGGAAGGCTGCTTCTACCCTTACTTGTCTCTTGGCTGAGAGAGAAGGCAGGATGGTACCACATAATGCTCTGTATCCTTACACAGGTTAGGCCAGAGCGAGACATATCACCAAATCTGCATCACTGTAGGGTGGAGCAGGTCAGATGGGAGTTCAGGGCAGAGAACACTAGGGACAGTAATAGCCTACCACACAAAGTACAGGCTCAAGTATTTCTTGCCATTCTGCCATATGGTGTTGATGTTTTGTAAACTTTTGAGTGTTACACAAAAGACATTATTTGTATTATTAATCACATATTTAGGAAATCATATATTTTAATTTTTTGCCTTCAAAGACTGTTTACACCAAAATTTATATTAAAATATTTCATTATGAAGATGAATAAGTCATGGAGTCTATCTTGAGCCTAATTTCAGAAAGTCTATTTATCTAAATATGCCCTAGGTATTTTGTGATATTCATCTTTATTGTGAAAATTGTTATTAGTCACAATTATATAAGTTACTTGGACCAAAGAAGCTAAGTCTGGTCATAGTTATCCAGTGATTCCAGTCAAAGCAAAGAAGTCTTCTCTGTCCTCTTTACTTCTCCCTGTCATTCTTCAAACCAACAATGACACAAACTTAAATGGCATTATCCATGCTGATGTCCTAAGGGTCCATGAGAACATGATATAACACATTAAAATTTCTGATTATACATTTGATATTCCAGCTACTCTAGTTTAGGTATGTGGAGAGTGACTTGCTATTGGGAGAAAAGGGGACACTGAGGAAATTTTCAAAAAACTAAATTCAGTAAACAAAATAGCATATTGTGCTAATTCAAGGGACTCTAAGTACTTCTGAATGGCAGGAGGTATATCCAAGTGAGGGCAAGAATATGGCTTTCTGTTCTAGCTGCACCATTATAACAAGGCCACTGTACAAGTCCTTCTGCTTCATAACACATACATATATACAAACTCATGTTCATGCACTTAGGGAAGGTGTTGTGCATCATGACACTTCAGTGGCAGACAGCTACTAGTAACTGTCTTAAAATTAAAATGTCTCAAAACAATTTGGTGAAGGAACTAAGATTTCCTGAGCTGTATAATATAGTAGGCATTTTACCAGGGGTTTTCAGGTATATAGCAGACAGATAAGTTATTTTAACTATGCATGCCTCATTTCCTTACATGTAATAACAATCACAGTAATAATAATAAATAGCAATGAAGATGGTAAAAATCAAACTGCAACTTTTATGAATTGCAACTTCCTCATGTTTAAAATAAAAGCAATAATATTTAATTCGAAGGTCATTAAAAGGTACAAAATACAAGATACAAAACACCAAACATTTTTCCTAACATGTTTGTTGGACAATTCTTCTAATTTGATTATAACTGAGTCTTTAGTTATTCAAATAAAAATGAATTTAGGTGTTGCTGTGAAATAGTTTGTAGATGTAACATATCTACAGTTGATTTTATCTGTGATTCCTGGGTAATATGGATAGGATTCATCCAATCACTTGAAAGACCTTTAGAACAGAACTGAGGCCTCCCTGTAGAAGAAATTCTTACCACAGGTTAAAGCTTGAGCTTCTACATGAGAGTTTCCTGTATGCCCTTCGTGGAGGCCTATCTTATGGATTTTTTAACTTGGCTAGTCTATGCCCACAATGGTTAAGTGAATTCCTTGAAACAAATCTCAATAGAGGTATAGATGAATAAATGAATATATAAGTTTTCTTGTGTACAGTGATTTTCTGTTACTGATGAATATAATGGGAAGCTAGATAATTATTTGAACATGCTGTACAGGAAATTAAAGGAACAATTTGTGATTCACTCAGAGGGTCTTTAAGTTCCTTTCCAACTGAGGAGCAATTTCTCAATTATTCCAATTAACATTCTTGGGGTATCTAGGTTCAAATGATGTAAGGTAAGTTCAATAACTAAGAATAAATACAAAGCCAGAGACTAGAAATGTTAAGATTTTCCCCAGGACCCCAAATGCTGCCTTATCTGGGACATGTGAGGAATGCTAAAGTCGGATTTCTACACTTGAATGTATGGTAGACCAGGCACCCACTTCAAACCTAGAGGTAATAGTTAAAATTCCACTTAAAAGATATTTATGGACTCTCAGGATTTAAAAAGAAAACGTCAAGATCCCATCCTATCCCCAAGCTAAGGAAACCAAAATACAGATGGTGAAATTAAAATACTGCTTAAAGTCAATGAACGATAACATAACTGCAGGGACTTTGAAGAAGAATCCATAGAGTCCCACACAGAATTAAGTGCAAATTTACCTTGGAATGAAGGCTCCCCAATAGAAGTCTCTAGAATTTTCATAGATGAGGATCAATCAAGTGTAGGCTTTCAGTTAAAGATCATGAGACATTTAGAGAAATAATCCATTGTGTAATTACCTGCTGGAGAAGTTATTCAGAGTGCTGCAGAGAGAGATAGGGAAAACATGAAAGAGGTAAAGAGAAAAGGGAACTCAAATATACGTCAAATAAGCACCACTGGAGTACCAGAAGGAAAGAATAAAGAGAAATCAGAATAAGCAGAGGGAGATTACAAGAAGGACAACATTTACCAGGCAGGATGAGTTAAGAGATACTCATAGCTAGTCATAATCACATGAAAATACACAACACAAAGATCTTGAGATCTTAAAGCAACTAAGTTTAAAAAAGAATAGAAAAAAAAAGAATAGGAATACCTATGAAGTCATGACAGATTGGTAGAAGAAAATAGGGAAGTCTGAAGATAGTGAAATAGTAACTTTCAAATACTAAGAAGAAATAAATCTCAACCTAGACATATATATCCAAGTTAAGAACATCTTAGAATGAGGGTAAAAAAGAAAAGTTTTAGAGAAAGTTGAGTTTACTAAAAGCTGAGCAACAGTTCTTAACTTAAAAAACTTAATGTTGAAATTCAGTAGGAAAGAAAATGGTCATAGAGGGAAGGCATGAGATATAAGAAGAAATGAAAACATTGATAAATATGTAGATGAGTCAACATAAAAGTCTGTAAAATAATGACATTATTTAACAGTTATAAATGACAAAACTAAATAGTAGTAATAATGTAAGTAAAGGGGGAAGAGAATCAGTGTAAATTTTGGTATAGTTTTTGTTGTTTTGCTTTGCTTTGGGATAAATACTAATGTTAAATTGCATTTAATATGTATGATAAAAAGCATCTTCTTAAGAATAAGTATGTTTCAAAGTAGTGAGGACTGGAGAAATAGAGCCCGTAAACAAACAAACTTCAGCAAACAAAATACAAAAGAACAAAAAAGAAGATTTGAAAAGCAGACACAGGAAGAAAAAGTATCTTGGTAGAAAAAGTTCAACCCCAATGAACCTGAACAAGGTAAAAGGAGCAGCAGACTTCCAGTTATATGGGTTTTCTTTCTTTATTTAAAGGAAAGGCATAGGTAGGAATGAAGGTAAACTGAGGCAGATAGGCAGGAAGAGAGAAAGAAGGAACATTCCATTATTCGTTCCATCTAATTATCCATCTTGGTTGGTCCCTCCAGCCCCAGGTGGTGAACCCAGGTCCTTGGGATGAATGTGGACTGTGCTAGACAGAGGCAGTGAACTTAACCACAAAATCACCAACATGTCACAGTTATATGTTTGTTTATGAGAGGTAAACATAAAATATGAGGATGCAGAAGTTTTAAAGTAAAAGGATAAAAATATAACTAATGAACACAATGGAAAATATGAAGAGATATATAGCTTAACTGGAGAAACATTGAAATCAGAGGTTTCATAAGGATAAAATTTCTTCACCAGGAATATATAACAATCCCAAACGGGTGTGTACATTAGTATGCATATATTACATATGCAATGCATATATATATATATATATATATATATACTTAATTAAAAAATGTAAGGTAAAATTTTGTAGAGATACACTGAAAATAGACTGCAATCTTGATCATGATAAAATAAACCTCATTGCATTAACAAATTTCATGCTGACCATGCTGTCTAAACTCAAAACGATTAAATTATAAGTCATTAAGGAAGTTCATGAATATAAAATTCTCAAAAGTTTCAAATTAAAAATAGAACACTTCTAATCAACTCATGTGATAAAGAAAATTAAATTTATGTATACTCAATAATTAAAATCCTACGTATAAAAATTTGAAGTTTGCAGCTAATGATTCCTGTAGTAAGGACAGTTTAAATATATAAATTAGAAAAGAATCCTTAAAAGTAATAGGTTAACTATCTAATTTAGAAGTTTAAAAATTATCAAAAGAAATTAGTAGTACAAAAACAGAAATAGGAGAGATTAGATCCAATATTATAAAAAGAAAAAGAGAAAATAAGAAAGAAAAAATTAGCATGTGAAAATATCAATAAAATATAACTGTCAGATTTAATAAAAATTAGCTAGTTAGCCCCATTTAAAATATGAATAAAAACAAAGAAATATTTAGGAAGCATCTAACAGTTATGACAACTTTATAATGATGATGCTAACCTGGAGAAATAGTGGTAGTTATTATTTCTACTTTGCAGATAAGAAAGGTAAGGCCAATCAGATACCATTCTCCTTTTAGACTTTGTGATTTTCTTCAAGACAAGCAAGTTGAAGAGTCAAACTCCAAACCAATTTTAAATTCTAAATAGTTTGCCTTTAAATAGCAACAAAGTTCCTCAAACTATCTAATAAAATAATTCATTATGTGTCTAAAAGAAGTTATAAGGAGGATCATAAACTTATTGTTGGGAGCAGAAGAAAGTGTTGACTAGAGAGATACAGCAGAAGATTCCTCCTCATGTCATCTCTTCTTAATAGCCTTCTGAATTTTATAGTCAAAATCCTTTTATAATTATTCTTTGTCAAATCTTCAGACACCATCATCTATAAAACTCCTAATACTTTTCTCACTGGTTTCTTTGAAGTCCACCTGTATTGTTTGCTGTTTGAAATTCTGCAATTCAAGAGATATGTAAATACTTTTGAGATCAGCATAAATTATTTGGAGGTAGACACAGCATGAAATTCTCTATCTAAACTTCAGATGCGTTCCTAGTGTCCAGGTTGGCAGAAGGTACGTTTGTCTTTAACAGTACATGAATACATGGAAGTGAATAATAGAAATGACTTTGGGAATACTGAATAACCTAGCCTTGCCTAGGTAATAAATCATCAGGTATTTCCTGTGTGAGAAGCTGGGCAAAGACTATAGAGAAAGGTATGAATGATATTGTGGTCTTTTCTGAAGGTCTGGGTGGAAATTACCAGAAGTTCTGGGATGAATTATCTGTAGATGTTGGTTACTTTTCTTAGCATGCTTACCTGGAATGGTAATAATAAGAAGAAAGAAATGCCTGCTGAGCAGCTACTATGTGAAAGTGCATCATACGCTTCAACATAGAAACTCTATGGCAAATTTGCCAGAAAAATTCAAATGACCCCATTTTATGGAAAAAGAAATGGTAACAGGAGATAGAGTATATTGCTCAAGAATTCACAGACAGTAGAATCAGAATCATTACTTGATTTTGCCTTGAAAGACAATGTTCATAAAATTACATCATAGAAAACATTTTAAAAACTGGTGTCTCACTTGTTCTTTCTCTTTCACTTGAATCTTCTCTCCTAAATGCCTAATTTATCCCAATCAAGGAAAATTTTAATTCTGATCAACAATCCCAACACTCATGTTTAAACCACCTCACTTTCCTTCACAACCATGTATCAATTCAGTCTGTTCTATTTCAGAAATATCTTTCATATTTGTCCACTCCTTTTAATCTCCATTTGCATAACACAGAGGCACATAATCATTCTTCTGGATTTTAGGGATCCTGTCCTATAGTCTTCCCATCAACCTCAAATATCTTTCCAAAATCCCTTCCGCAACATCTTTCCCATTGATTCTTGTCATACCGGGAGCATATCAAAATCACCTCAGGTGGGTTATAGGATCTATGTATATGTAGTGGTGGAGGGGGTTCTTTCACAAATAATTTGAGCCATTCTTGTTTCAACCCACTGTTGAGAGTCCTTGATGGGATTATGCTCCTTGTGCATGAATTACTGTTGTAAGAAGTTTGAAAGTCTAATCGACTTGTTCATGTTCTTTGTGTGTGCTTATATGAATGAGGTCTTGAAATACTGTACTAAATTATGAACTTCTTGAAGGAATACCTCTTTATTTTTTCCTCTGGCACAATATTCGACATGTGATGGGTATACACTAAGAACTTGTTTAATAAATCAGCAAACCAATAACTCTTTCAAGAAGGGAACATGTCTTTTATATGTAAATTTAGTCCCTGGTTGATGCTAAATACAATTTTATTGGAATAGTAAAAAAATGAATAAATAAACAGTATAATTTTAATAGCATATTCAGCTAAGTTTGGTAATGCTGTGTGGCTAAAATCTCTTTTATTGTTTACAAGTAGAATGACAGAGTCCTTGACTGTTGACGTTCAGCCTAGAATTCCAAGATACATAAGAATCATTAAACATAGTAATGGAACTGAAAGTTATTTTCTAATTTCTGTCAATGCTAAGATATTATATATTTATTCATTTTGAAGTTAATTAAAATAATAATTACTTTTCTTTAGACTGAAATATATTGAATAAGTGTATAGAAACTTATTGCTGATAGATTGTAAGTTCTGATTGGTATATAGCTTTAATTAATAAAAATAAGACAAATTAGTTATTACTAAAAAAATTCAAGTTATATGATGCAATAAATATTTTAAAGCATGGTCTCGGTGGAAAAATCACATTCAATGGGCATCTTTTTCTTGCTTTCTCTTAGTAAGGGACAGACGTGAAAGAAACAGGTAAGAGGTGTAGAGTGTGTGAACCAAATTAATATATACATTGAATTGGGATTCTGAGAACTTATTGTTAATATTCTCACTTAGATTTTACAAATGGAATTTTTATTAGTTTCTTAGTACTAAAACTATGGGAGTCAAGTTGTCTTTATTTCCTTCATTTTTGAAAGTTAATGGAGCCCATGTAGATTAGGTGGCCAAAAAGTAGTCAGATCACAGAGCAAGAAATGCAACTCTTCCTTGGTCCTAGACCAGCCACTTAGTTCACATGGATATATTTTCTTGTTGATATACTGAGGAGGAAAAGTTAATGATAATTATTTAACTATTTATTTAACAAACATTTACAGTGCTCATACTGTGTGCCATTTTAGTACTATGAGATCCCCAACTGGGAATCTAATAAATTGTTGGAGAAGATAAGGAGTGAAGTTTGAAGATGACCTCAAAGAATCTCAGAGGGAGACTTTCAGCTACATCCATCAGTTTGGGTGACAAACCTTACCCTCCTGTCAACAATTTAATGGCTCTCCATTACATGATAGAATTCATACACCTTTAGTTTGGTGTTTTAGGTATTCCATGATTGGGCCTACCTACCCTATCCTTCAACATTTATGTCCTTTCAGTCCTAGTCATAAGGGGTTTTGACTTTTTCTCAACATATCATGTAAATGTTCATCAGCGTTACTGTTCATGAAGCTCCGTAGGTTAGGGAGGCTCAACCTCAACCTTTGACTATTGGAACTTACCTCTCTTCAGGTAAAACGCTTTTCCTTGCTTTTGCGTCTATAAAGCTATTTATTTTAGACTTCCCTGTACTTTAATCATTTTAAGCCTGTCGATTCCACTAGACTAAATTTCCTAAGCTGGGTCAAGATTCAATCATCTGTCTACCCTCACACAGTCCAGTGTTTAATATTGGCTACCTCCATACATGCCATTGTTGACCCTAACTCTGTGTCAAGCATTGGTATCAAACATAATATAAACTTCATCTTAGTTAATCTTCACAGCAGACCACAGAGAAAGTGCTGCAGTGTAGAAGCCCATTGCCGCTGTCTTTGGAGAATAAAGGCCAAAGCCTACAGAGATGGGCTCTCCTGTAAGTTTTGTTGAATTATTACTCATAAAATGATAGGAAAGGTCTAGGGGAATCTTTGAATATGTTAGGAAAGGAAGTCTTTCATGTATGCAGTATTTCTACTTGGCTGCATACAAATGGGTGTTGGACCTGAACACTCCTAACTGAGAGTTAAAGAACCACACTATTTATGTTAGGCTTATCACCTTATTTGGGAATAGTTTTCCTTGTTCTAGACTCAATGTATCCTCTTAGCTTGTCTGAAGTACATGCATCATCAGGTCTCTATCATGATACCATATTTACATATATTTATGTATTATAGACTTCATGGTGTATTTGGGATCTTGCAGTGTAAAGGGCACTACACTAAGGCACAGCTGTATGTCCTGTGTTGACTGCAGAGTGAAGGTATCAGATGCAGGGGAGTGACACATTGTAAGAGTCTGGATTTTGTGCACTCTTTCTCTTCTCTTGCTCTAAGTAAACACTTGAGTCTGATGGATATATCATCTAGTCTCAGCCACATGATTCATGTACTGGTCTACTGTCTGACTTTCACCCTTGACTGCACAGCTGGGCTGGACACCTAGTGAATGGTGAAATAGAGTTATCTGAGGAGATAGAGACAACTAGGATTCAAAAATTGGTAGCGATATGGGAGTTTTGAAGGAAGATCAAACATGAATGACAGTCACCAACTGAAACCTGGGAGTTCTCATCAAAAAATAAAGGGAACACCCCTACGTTTCTTCTGACCTATTCTCTGTCTATGATTATGATAGGCTCTGAATATATCTTTGATTATGATGAAAATTTGAGTGTATCTGTGATTGCCAGAAACTGCTAAATTGATTCATGCATTTTGATAGACTTTTGAACACATCCACTTTTGCAGATAGTTTATGTCCCTTATCCCAGTGATCTAAGTGCCACAGAAAGGTGTGCTGGCTCTATTACAGAACATCCGTTGTGATGAGCATCTGGAGAGAATCCAGGGGGCCTTCTCCAAGGCCACTGCGTGCTTGGTATGATGTTACCATATTACTGTCTTTTAATGTGAAATTACATTCATGACAGGACAAGAATTATGGATACCTAATGTCAGATTTGAAAACCAATGCATAAATCAGGGGTTTGTACCTTGTTTTTCCAAATCTTAGTCATAGCAGAGGAAATCTGTTCAGTGTCCACTGAATAGTCGTGGTTTACAGCTCATGAACACGCAGTTATTTTTTCTCTACTGTGTTGCATTCTGGAGCTATGACACTACCAACATCTTCTTTATTGGTTTAGAGTAAATTATTCAGCTCTTAATTACCATATTATGCATATTTCATTTTGGCCCTGATACTGTCAAAGAGAAAACATGCCCTCACATCAGTGGGCTCTGAACCTGAAAGGTGGTTTCACTTTCATTTCTGCAGCTAGAGCAACCTCTTTCACAGAGACCTTGAGAACAGTCTTTGCATAAGGAGTCCCCAAAGCCATATACTTTCTTCCTTACCTAAGAAAAAGTGATTAAAGCAGGCAATTGTTAACTTCTAGGACAATAAATTATTTAAAATAATTTCCAGGAAAACAGAAAGTCATTTCAATAAATAGGGACTTTATCTGGAATACCTGTAGATAATAGTGCTGCTTTTCCTTTTTATTAAGGTGACAGAGAAGATGAAAAGTTTACTGTAAAACAGAGATGACTCTAATATTTCCAATGATCATGCATCATTTTTATAAATCCATAGTCCCTTTAGGTCTGCTGCCACCCAATGAGAATCTAGGGATCATTTTTTAATCTCTTCCATCCAACTCTTTCTCCATATTTGAATAATGATAAGTTCTTTTTATTCGGTTATTGAAATCTTCCAAGTCTTTTCCTCATTATTCCCACTGCCATTTTCATAGATCTGCTCTCATCACTTACTATCCAGACCATTGCACTAGTTTCACAGCAGGACTTTTCCTTTGTGCTAATCCCTCCAACTCATCCTCCAGGGGATAACCAAGTGATCTGACAGTTAATGCTGACCATAGTCGTTCTCTGCTGAAAACCCTTTCATGACTCTGGATCCCTTAGCTGTGCCTCATGAATTTTCCATGGAAAAGTTCATAATGACAAAGGACATATCTCAGGGGCTGGGATTTTCATCTGAGCTGGTCTAACACAAATGCAATTCTCCTTTATAATCTTTTATCTTTCTTAAAAACTGCCAGGCATTTTACATCCCAACAACAACATGGCCTTTAATATAAAAATCATATCAGCACCTCCTAAAATCTCTGAGTATGTTGGCACTCTAGAAAGATACTCCAGATCTATCCCTGTGCTTTGCATCTCTTCTGCAAGCACACCTCATACTCTTAGGAGTATGTTAGTTCTAAAAGGAATGTAAAAGTATTCATATGTGATAGAATCTGAAGGACTCGACAATTTACTAAAGTTCTGTCATATGCCTGGCACTTAGACTCTTTACTTCAAGGACCTCATTTGCTGTCTAACCACCTCTGGGTGGTGGAGTATTACTCTTAACCTATGGATGAGGGAATTGAGGTCTGAACAAATCAAATACAGAAAAAAGGACAGGAAGAAGATACAGCAAATAGTTAACAATGGTTATAGGTGGTTTTAATTTTTATTTTCTTTTTACGATTTTTTTCTGCGTCCAACCTGACCACAATGACCATGAATTGCTCTTCCGAACAGAAATACTATATAAATTACATGAAAAGATTATGTGAGATAACCCATCTGAGAGTCCCTAGTACAGTGTTTGGAACATCAATTTTCTTTTCTTTTCTTATTCCTCCTTGAATCTATCACAGCATGCAACACCCACACCCCAAATAAAGAACCAATAAGCCCAGGTTCCACTCAATTGGATTAACAATTCAACTGAAGATAATTTTAATGTTATTTTTCCTCAATAACAAGTATCCTACCTATAAATTACATGCACACAAGATAGCTTAGTTAAACTATGTCTCATTAAACTGAGTTTAACACTGGTTATCCAGGCAAGCTATAATAATATCTCCCACTTATTAAGATGTTACCATGCAAATGGTATGATGTTTTGTACTTGAAACCATTGCATCTCTTAGTTATAGCCACAATTTCATGAGATAAGCAGTACTATTATCCTGGAGTCATAGCAAGTAAGCAACATGCTCAGGGTTACCTGAACATTAAGTGGAAAAGCCAAAATTTACATTGGCTGTGCCTGAACCCAGCTCTTCCTTTAAAATCCCCGCTCCGTTATGCATAAGTTTTATTGCCACTTCCACTCAAGTATTTCTAATTTTAAACAAGCCCCAACTTATTGAGGATCTGATATCCATCAGATGCTTTGATTCATCTTCAGTTATGTATATAATAAAGTCTACATTGTTAGGTGTTTTTATGTGTGAGAGATTAGTTTAAATAATTTGTCTAAAGTCTCAGTAAAGGATGATAACTGGGATTTAAAACCAGTTCTTGCCTAAGAGTCTCCTGATTTTTGCTGTCTATCCTTCTGTGTAGGGGGCCCTAAAGCCCCAGAATATTCAACAGAGGCAGCAGACCCTTGCACACACTAGTAATAGAACACCAAGACAAATATAAGCACCCGATCATCTGCTGCAGGGTCGGCTGCCTACTGAGCTTGACTGTTTCACTACAGTAGGTAAATGGACTGTGTGCAGAAGAGAGCACATGGACACTGTGCTCCACTATGGGTATGCACCACCTCCCTGACCTAGAAGATGGTTCTGAGTCTCAAGTACAATTTATAGACCCTGGTTTCACTAGATTGAAATAGAAGATAAATAGGCCTGAAGGAAATTATTTGTTGGGGACTTAATGACTGGGCATAGATGCTCCTGGGCCTATGGAAGTTCATGAACTCACACAGGAAGTTAACAGGCTAGGGAAGGAACAATGCTGGCTAAGAAGATTAGGAGGCAAGTAGAGGGGAAGGAAGTACTTAGAAGTGGACAGGTTTCTGGGTTGTTGAATCAAGTTGGCCTGTCCAATGTCTTTTATGTAAGAGACTCCTGAGATAAATAGTGCAGGCTTAGACCCACTGAGTCTTTCCTAAGTCCAACCTTGACTAGGGCTACTGGGAGGTAGAAGTAGATGGGGAAGGTGTGGGGGTTGAAGGATGTGATCTTGGATTTCTCCAGGTTCCCTAGACTTGTTTATAAGAGAAACCCTGAATTCTCATAGTTTCAGTGGGTCCATAATCCCATGGCTAGACTTCTGTATCTGTTTCTATTTACCTTACTTCTCTTCCTGGGAATGGTGTCCTACTCTGGATGCAGGTATGTCTTTCTTTGCTCAGCCTATATTTCCTTCTGGTGGAAGATCCCCAGGAAAATGTTCTCCTCCAGTCTAGACGACTAAGTCAAGAGAATGCTGCTCACTTATTTCCAGGTACACTGCTTGGACAAGTTTCCCACTGTCACTTCCCACTCCAAGTTCTAACAATATCCCAGATCTATCTTTCTCCTGATTCACTATATCCCTTTGGATACTTATTTAGATTGTTTTCTGCTTATCTAATTTTTTTGTGTCTGCAAGACTTTTTCAATTAGGACTAATACCACTTTGAAGTGGAACTTACAGGGTGAAAGACATCTCATCTCCCAAGTAGAGTCTTTGAGACATTATGGAAAGAACACACTTCTACAGCATTAGAGTGTGAGTTTATATATTCATGTTTCCTACTCTGTGGTAGGAAGAGGGAAGACACAAAAGAAATATACAGAATTGATCCTTCCAATAATGAATAGTGCCACCGACAGTAAATCAGTTCAGCAGTAACACAAGTCAACAAAATATAAGGCATCTACATTTTATTAAACAATTGGCTCATGATGAATAAGACATGAGTTCAAGTCTGATTTTTTCCATTATTATATGTAATTTTCTGAAAATGATTTAATCTCTGTAAGTCTCAATTTCATCATCTACAAATATGGATGGAATACTCTTTTTTTTCTCTGTGGGTTATTATGAGAATAAAAGGAGGTAATAGTTGCAGTAATTGCAATAATTATAAAATGTTATGTAAACAATGAATTCTACACAAGGTAATTTATGTCTGTTATTCTTGGTGTAGTAGTAGACACCGGAGTAGAATTATGAGTAATATATGTCACATGTATTCATGCAATGAGAAAAGCAGAATTTGATAGTTTCGTTCTTTCATTCAATAACTATTTACAATTACCTAGCAGTTATTCAATGCTAGGTAGCAAGTTTTTCTGGTCAAAGACCTTGTAATGCGAGGCTAGGGAAGGAGAGTAACACTAGTAGGGTGAGGTGGCAGTCAGTCTATTTTGTATAAGGTGACCATGGAAAATCTTTTAATTGGTGATATTTGAGCAGAAATTGGAATGGTACGTGGGAGGAAGCTGTACAGATAATTAGGAAAAGAACATTCCAGGCAGAGCAAGGAGTAAATCAAAAGCTGGGATTTGGAAGGATGTTTGAGGCACAGAATAGAGGCTAGATTTTTTGCAGAGTTGGAGAAGACCATTTCAGCAAGGCAGTCTGGATATGGAGATAGGGTCATATAAACACTTGTGGGTTGTGCTGAAAACTTTGCATTTTTTTCTGAGTTGAACTGATGTTGAGAGTTTCTAATGGCAGAGGGGCAAGACATAAATTAATATAAACTATTTAAAATTATTTGAAACACCATCCGAGATTCCAGATAGTTTATAAGGGAGCAAGGTCAGAAATAGATGATTCAATTAATTGAACTTGGATTACAAGAGTTTTTTTTTTTTTTTTTTTTGACTATGCTTTATAGATTGAGTCAAAAGAACTTACTGGAGATGGATGGATGTAGTGTGTGGAAGGATGGCATGAGACAAGTGTATCTCCAATCATTTTTGACATGGGACATTGAGGAAAAAGACTGGAAACAGAGCAAGTCCCAGGAGATCAGGTAGAATTTAAGAGCATAAGTTGGAATATGATAAATCTGAGATGACTTTTATGAATTCCAAAGGGGAATGAATGAGCCTAGAGTTCAGAGGAGAGACAGACTGGAGATAGATGCAAATTTGGGAATCATTGGCTATAGAAGGCATTGCAACAGAGGGATTCTATAACCCTATCTAAGGAGAGAGTGTGGAGAAAGAGGAGGTGCTGAGCCCTGAGCACCATGAGTGATGAAGGTTTAGGAAGGTGAGGAGGATCTAGCAAAGAGAGATTGGGAAAAGGCCACATAGAGAAGTAAGGTGTGAACTCAAGGTTTGAATGGTAAGTGCTCTCGTTACCTGCATGAGTGCCTGAACTTCTCCCTCAGGGACAGGTGACTCCTGCAGTCCCCTTCTCCTCATGAATTAACCCAAAGAAACTGATGCCCTCAGCTATAGTGAGGAGCCAAATGTCAGAGATGTTAAGTAACATGACTTGACCAAGGTTATACACTGGGAAGTATAAGAAATGAGATGTACAATCTGGTTGATCTGGCTGGCAGAACTTGATGAATAAAAAAGGGGAACAAACATTTACTGAGTGCTGGGTGCCTGACATTAAGACATCAGTGCATCAAGCATTACACACCAGGTCTCTCTTAATCCTCATATCCTGGTAACTTCAAAACGAGTGCTTTTTTTCTAAGTTGAGGAAATTGAGATGCAGAGCACCTAAGACACTTGCTGAAGGTCTCACAGGTCTGGATTGGCACTCAGACCTCTCTCTTCACTGTAACTTCCTCCTGCTGGGGACTATAGAGCAAAAATAGGAGTGTATAATTCTTTGGGGATCCTAGCTAAGATAATAAGAAATGCAAGACAAGCCAGTCAAACTGTTTGAAAGCAGTCCACATTCCATCACCTCTTCTTGCCCTTTGCTCTGCTCCCCACAGGTTCTGGCAATTCCAGAAATTGGTCTGTACTTGAACTGGAGTCCTGAACAGACACAGCAAGCCTGAAACACCTCCTCTGTCCAACTCTTTGATAGCTGATTTTCTAATTGGGACATGTAGTTTAAAAGCACTATGACCTTATGACTTTAAAGTCAAATGAGAGATTCAAGAAGTGTGACAGCACTGGAGGCATGTGCGCCTTCCCTTTACAATAAAAGATGTGGAGTTCCAGGTGTATGTGGGAAACAAAAGGAAATGACTGTGACTACTATTTGAGGACTTGCCACTTTGTCCCAGGCATTCTAAAAACTGTGTGTGTGTGTGTGTCTGTGTTTCATGTGTACTAAAATCACAGTGAGAATAAAACATCATAATCCCTATTAGGAGAACTAATATAAAGAAACTCAGGTGAAGTACACTGCAAGCTAGTGACAGAGTAAGGGGCTATATCCAAGTCGGTCATACCATGGAATGATAATATAATGATTTTCTTTTTTTTTCAGTTCATTTATTTATTTTTTCCTGAATACTGAACAAATCAAAAGGAGAATGAAGAACCTGAGATTGAGGATTTCTTCTGAAATTTTATGTGATGAGAAATTCAGGAAAAATTACAACTAGAAGAACTTTGGAGTCATGCTTACTAAACTTGAAAGTGCACATGTATCACCTGGGAAACTCATTCGAATACAGATTCTGATGCTATGGGTTTGGGGAGTAGCTGAATTTTGGCATTTCTAACAAGCTGCAGGTCTTCAGATCATACTTAGAAGAATAAAACTGTTGAAAACACCTGGAACCATGTTTGTTTCCCAAACTTCATTCCCTCAAATAGTACCTAAAATTTTTAGGTACATTTAATAAAAATTGACTCACTTTGTTTTACTTTGAAACAAATGAAAGAAAGGATAAAGGTAAACACAACAGGAAAATTATTTTGCTCAGCAGGAACAGTTGCTTGATGTATCTGAGCCTGAGAGCTGCTGTCTAGAAAACACATAAGCAAGGAAGGGTGACACCCACATGACAGAAAGATATTGAAGACCCACTGGCACCAGAGTGAGTCAGCCTTTCCCCTTGATACAATCAGAAAAAATGAAAGAGAAATTAAAATGGGTCACTGGAACTTTGGTGGAGGGTGTGGCATGAAACATACATAGACTGAGGTGCAATTTCAATATCCTAAAATGAATATAGCAATCTAAACAAAAGATATGATAAAACTATTTAAAAATAAAATGGGTCAAGGTTTTTTAATATCTAACAAAATTTGAACCTCCTTTCCTCCAGTGGCACTTATCTTTTGGAAGGAAAGACGAATCTCCCCCACTTTAGAAATGACTTGACCAAAGACAAACAGCCAGTAATGGCAGTACTAAAACAACAATACAGCTCTTTCATGAAATAACCACATGAGTTTATTTCAACCTACCACAGGCTTTAACCAGACCGGTCTTCATATTCATCCCTTCATGAGGGCTGATTAGGCATTCAATGAGTCAAAATTGAACTCCTTATACAGCTATCAAGCTGTAGAGGAGGTAACGCCCCACAGTCTTCATCCCCAAAGTGAGACTTTCTCACCAATTCTCAGATTAATTTCTAACTTTCCAAGTGAAGATCAGATTTAGCCCTGTCTGGTCTCTTCATTTCTCCTGTCACCCTAGGAGCTTGATTCTGTTTCTTTGCTAAATCCTGATCTGCACATCTCTTTCTGGAGTGTTGCCTTGTTTGCATGCAATTTTGTTCATACTGCTTCAGGTTCTTTTATTTTACTGTAAAGTTTACTCATCAGGTTCCTCAGTCGGCAGCTACCAACAACCACATCTTTTGGATGGAAGACAGAATGAGCAAGTGTGGAATAGCAGGGTAATCACTGTCAGGAGTCTTGGGATTAATTCAACTATTCCAGTAGTGCTGTGTGTGTGTGTGTCTGTGTGTGTGTGTGTGTCTGTGTGTAACTCAAGGTTGTTAAGCCTTTCTGAATCTTTCTCTCACTTCAAATTGGGACTAAGTTACCTCTAAGCTTGCCTAATCTATTGAGATTTGTGAGAATTTGATGATCCTTTGCATCACATTTGGATAGTATCTGTTATTTATTGAGAACTTATGAAATATCAGCCCTTACTATTCTTAAACACATAATTCAACCATGATATAAAATATATTAATTCCTTTCACCCTTTAGAAGAGGAAATTCAGTCTCTGGAAAGGTGACTGGATGAGGAAAGACTGGGAAAACTAAAACAAAAAGTCCATCTAATGGTAAGGCAGTAGAGAAAAAGCATTCCTCCTCTTATTTTACAATCTGTTTACTCAGTGAAAAATGTACATTAAATCTTAGACTAGTCAGACTTTATATCTTGGGTGCACGATAAACAAGGAACACACCTGCTCTCAAAAAGTGCACTGCATGGTAAGAGAGCTAGGAAATGTCTGGGACTCCATATAAATTAATGTATAATCACAATCCTACTAGATTACAGAGTAAGTAGGGTCTGCTGGATTCTATTAGCTGTAAGATTTGGGGTAGGTTTAGATATGATTAGTAACTCCCAGATACATGATTTCATGTCTGATTAATAAAGATAATAAAGTATTTCCTCTGCATGGTTATCATGAAGATTGTGTAGATGTAATGTAATTTAGTGGTAGTGTCACAGGAGAGGAAACAGAGGAAGATATCCAAGTCCTTTTGGTAAGTTTTGTAGGAGTGGGGATAAGAAGAGAAACACATAAGGAAACAATATAAACAAAAAATTATAGGTGGCAAGATCTAACAACTGCCATTAAGTGGCAAAATGAAGTTGTAGAGAGTTAAAAAAATGGTGAGTCCTTGGAAAGACCACTTTTCATGATAATGGTAGAAGAATTTTGAAACATGAATATTTTAAGAACCCCCAGAAAGTATTATATGAGATGAACTCTCTTATTCAGGTTCTATTATCAAATCAATGAAGGTATTATTAGAAGGAGGTGTCTGTTTACCTGTGTTACTAGCCAAATAGATAGAAAAATAGATAGATGGATGATGGATGGATAGATAGATGACAGAACAAAAGAGTTTCAGGATTGGTATAACATTTAATTCATGTGCTCATTTATTCAGCAATATAACACATTATTTGCTGTTTCAAGTTCAACACTGAGCACTAGGGAGCTAGAATTGCATATTACTACTATGATGGGAGAGTCCAGGAACTTGAAGTTATTTCACGAAGACCAATTTGATCTGGAAGAAGGAGGAGAAGGTGGCAAATTAAGGGTCAGTTTGAAAGGTCACAATGAAGGGTATTCATTACTCACTTTGGCAACACATGTACTAAAATTTAAAGTGTACAGAGTTGAATTGAGATGTTAAAATTTCTAGATACATTTATTATTATTACAGAATGATTTTTTATTTTCTTAATAATAATTTTATTATGATTTATTTCATTTACAAAGCAGTACTCACTCATTTTAAGACACTGAAATTGCTTCTCAGTCCATGAGTATTCCACACCACACCAACAGCAGCATTCCAGCATCCTGTACCACCACCTAGTTCTCCCTCTCCTTCCCTCCCCGCTCTCACCCATGGCACCATCATCTGTTTGGGGGGGATTTGTACATGTATTTGTTTTGTTTCATCATATTCTGCATATGAGTGAAATCATCCTGGATTTCTCTTTTTCTTTTTGACTTCTTTCACTTAATGTGATCCCTTTCAGTTCCATCTAGGTTGTTTATTACAGAATAATTTAAAAACAAGTTAAGCTTGGGTTCTAGTGCTGGTTCTCTCTTTGTATGTCATCTGAGATATGTTAATTACTCTTTAGCTGAATTTTCTAATTTTGAACGTCGAAGAGTTATTTTGTTTTGTATATAGATTATTTGTGAGTCCCTTTTCATCTCTGTAACTTTGTGACTTGTTAGAATATGTCCAACTTGAATTGGATGTTATGTCTTATTTATATATTTTATTTATGTCTTTTATTCCTAGTGTGTAACACAGAATTGGCACTTAGAGTAATGAACATCTGTAGAACACAATACAATTTTAAATTTAATCCCTTTGGTCAAGTTAATGAGTTAAAAAGTTGAGATCTTTTCATATCAGAATGAAATTTAAAATCATGTCTTTGGTGGTAGACCATGTGACTTTTGGAAGTCCATTAAATATCTGTTCTAAATAAAGTAAAACACAGCAAGTTCTAATGAAATGGTACTGTTTATAGTAGTGGCAGTGCCAGTCAGAACAGCAGTATAATAAGCAGACCCAGACTCCTACCCCTAGGGTTCTGCAATAACAATTGTCTGTTTTTCTTAAAGACTGGAGTTTCAGATTCTTTCAGAAAACTAAAGATTTAATGAGGATAGAGGTAGTCATTAAACATTTTTGCATTTAAAAGCAAAAATAAGAAAGCACAAGAAGCAAATGTTTTCATTTCTGCCAAATAAGCATTAAGAGGATAAAAGAGAAATAGTCAAAGTCATACAGCAATGAGTCTGGAGGAGCTCAGCACAGAACTCATGGCCAGACATTCATAGAACTGAAGGTCATGGTTTCATTTTCATGTTTTCTTACGGTGTTTTCTGCCTTGCAGTGGACAAAAGTATAGATACTGTTCTCCTGTCACTGAATCGCCATTCTTTGTGGAAGAGAGGTCTTTGTTTTGAAAACTCTTTTTATTGCAGTAAGATGCAAATATTAACATAACTAGTGATATAAGAATTATTGTTGTTGCTGCAAGTCATAGTTATCATCATCATCATCATCATCATCATCATCATCATCTTAAAGCCAATTCCCAAAGGATGGAAGTGCAGAATGGACAGAGTCAGAGACTCTGAAAATCTACTACATGTTTATGCTTAATTATTTTCCAATTATGACTTAAGGACTTGTTTTTTTTTCCATGTCTACAGTTCTGAATATCTTCTGTAAAATGGATTAAGTAGATAAAAGTTGTTATGAGGATTAAGATTATTCATGGAAAGTGTCTGGCACATGGGAAGTGTTAAGAGCAGCTTATACTACAGCCACACCAGATCTCAGTGGAGGATTCTGTCTGAAGAAAACCAATAAAACTATGAAATCAGGGAAACACAGGAGAACAACTGGGAGCAGATTTAAATAGTGGTATGGGAGGGGAGGATGGAGACTTTGAGTAGCAGGATCCAAATGGGGGTTTGAACTGTCTGACCTCCCATGCACTAAAAAGACAGCAAAAGAGATCAACATCCAGATGGTGACTCAATAGGACACACTTTAGGGTCGATCCCAACAGACACCAAAAAACAAACAAACTAAAAACCACCTAACCTTTTTTCCTGAAACAAATACCAAGAAACAACTGGTACTTCAGCTAGAGACAGAACACCAACAATTAACAGTGGCTAAAGGCACCCAGCGGGGTTCTCAGCTAAGCTGCTCATTTGGATTTGGGACAGATTTTGGGAGTCTCTGGATGCATGGGGGGGATGGAGGCTAGGGATTTTGGGACCAGCTGTGGAGGCAGCCAGAGGTGGGCCCAGTGGGACTTAGATGTGGAGACATGAAGGGCTGACTTTGGAGGAGATGAAAGGAGAGCCAGTTCACCTGGAGCAGAGCTGGAGTCTGCATGGTGGAATTGCACTGGGCACAGCCATAAGCAGAAATCAGCCAAGAGTTCAAAACTTTCCTGCAACCATTTCATGCCAGAATCTGGTGTTCACCCAGAGGAAATCCCACTCACTGCATATCCGCCCACTAGAAACCCTGCCCATCAGAAACGCCCCACTGGATTACAGTGAGACAGTAGTTCCAAGCCCCAGAGCTACCCGCTAGCGCCACCTTGTGGAACAGTAGTCAGATTGGCAATCCTGGCAAGTTAAACCTATGCAAAGCCAGGGAAACCCAACCCTCAAAAGTATAAACAGAATGATGAATAGAGCAAAGGAACAGGGAAATAGAATTTAGGGTAACAGTGATTAACATACTCATGGAAATCCAGAAATCAGGAGAGGCAAAAAAAGAGAATATCAGGAAGCAAAGAGAAGAATTAAGACATCAAAAAGGTAAGATACATGATGGCTGAATTAAAGAACTCAATAAATGCACTCAACAATAGGATAGCTGAAGCTTCCAATAGAATAAAAAATTTGGAAGATAGGACAGAGGAAATCAATCAAGCAAACCAGCAAAGAGATAAAAAATTCAAAAAATCAAAGACAGCATTCAAGACCCCTGGGGTAACATCAAAAGGAACAACATTCACATCATAGGGATCCAAGAGGAAGCAAGAGAAAAGGGGGCAAAAACCATATTTTAAGAAATAATAGATGAGAACTTCTCCAATTAGAAGAATGAAGCAAGCCTCCAGATCCAGGAAGCTCAAAGAGTTGCTAATAAAAGAAACCCAAACAGAAATACACCTAGACACATCATCATCAAAATGTCAAACATACAAGATAAAGAAAGACTGTTAAAAGCAGCCAGAGAAAAATGTGTCACATACAGAGGAGCCCCAATAAGATTGTCAGAAGACTTCTTAAATGAAATTCTACAGGCCAAAAGGGAATGACATAATATATTCAAAGTGCTGAAACAAAAGGATTTTCAACCTAGGATACTATATCTGGCAAGATTATCATTCAGAACTGAAGGAATGATAGAAACTTTTTCTGACAAGAGTAAAGAAATCACACAGAAAAACAGTATGACAGCAAATATTAAAAGTGGGGAGGAAGAGAAGAGAGCAAAAATGTGGATGGTTAGAATGAGTGGAAGACTTAAATGCTTTCAAATAAAATTATGTAGTAAACATAGAACTGTGAATGCTAACTTCAGGGTAACCTCAAAATACATGTCCAGGAAGAAAGCGAAGAAGAAAACAAAAGGCGAAATCAATCAAAACATAACTGCCTCCATCTGACCTAAGAAAAGAAAGAGAACAAAGGTATCATCTGGAGCAACATACAAAAGACAAATTATAAAATGATACTAAACAGCTATATTTCACTAATTACCCTAAATGTTAAGGGACTGAACTCACCAGTCAAAAGACGCAGAGTGGCTGAATGGATTTAAAAGCATAACCCAACCTTCTGCTGCATTCCGGAACCCCACCATCTTCAAAAAGAAAAAAAAAAGGCTCAAAGTCAATGACTGGAAGACAATCCTGCAGTTGAATGACAACCACAAGACAGCAGGAACAACTATATTTATATCAGATAAAACAGACTTCCATCTAAAAAGCATAACAAAAGACAGAGATGGACACTGTTATCTGTCATGATTAAAGGATCCATCCATCAGGAAGATGTAAAACTTTTTACCATATATTCACCAAATGAAGGGCATCAAAATATATCAAGCAAGTATTATTAGACTTGAAGGAGACATTGACAGAAGCACAATAATAGTGGGGGACTTCAACTCCCCACTTACAACAATGGACAGATTAATGAGGCCAAAAATAAACAGAAAAACAGTCACTTTAAATGACCATCTGGAACAGATAGGTCTAATAGACATATACCAATCACTCGACCCAAAGACTACAGATTTCACTTCTTCTCTAGTTCTTGTTCCAAAGGACAGATCATGTGCTGGGACACAGAACACCTCTCAACAAATTTACAAAGATTGAAGTTATATCGTGCATCTACTCTGACCACAAAGGCCAGTTTTAACTGGAAATGAACCACAAAAGGAAATCTGGAAGACCCCAAACCAACTGGAAATGCAATAATATGCTCCTGAAGGACTCGAGTTAGAGAGGAAATCAAAAAGGAACTTAAAAAATACTTAGAGACAAATGAGAACGAGGACTAGCTATCAGAATCTACAGGATGCAGCAAAAGCAGTACTAAGGGAAAATTTCATCTCAATGCAGGCCTATTTCACAAAGGAAGAAAAATCTCAAATAAACAACTCAACTCTACATTTAAAACAACTGTAGAAAGAAGAACAATTGAAGCTAAATATCAGCAAAAGAAAGGAAATAATCAAAATTCAAGCAGAAATAAACTAAATAGAAAACAAAAATACAATCCAGAAGAGCAATGAAAACAAATGTTGGTTTTTTGAAAAAATTGACAATCCATTGGCTAGACTCACAAAGAATAAAAGGGAGAACACTCTCATAATTAGACTTATAAATGAAAGGGTAGAAGTTACAGCAGATACCACAGAAATTAAAAACATCATAAGAGACAACTATGAACAGTTCTATGCCATCAAAATGGACGATCTTGAGGACATGGACAGATTTCTAGAAAAAATATAGTCTACCAAGACTGAACCCAGAAGAACTGGAAGACCTGAACAGAACAATCACAAGCAAGGAAATTGAAGAGGTAATCAAGGGCCTCCCAAAAATAAAATCTCAAGACCAGATGGCTTCTCCACTGAGTTCTACCAAACCTTCAGAGAACAATAAACACCTCTTCTTCTCAAGCTCTTCCAAAATATTGAAAAACAGGGGACTCTTCAAATAATTTTTATGAGGCTAACATTACACTGATGCCAAAAGCCAACAGATATGTCTCCAAGAAAGTAAATTATAGATCAATATCTCCAATGAGCATAGATGCAAAAATTCTCAACAAAATATTAGCAAACCGAATTCAACAATGCATCAAAAAGAATACCCATCATGATCAAGTGGGAGTCATTGCAGGGATGCAAGTTTGGTCAAAAAGAGCAAAGAGAAAAACCACATGATAATATCAATAGGTGCAGAGAAAGTTTTTGACAAGATCTAACAACCATTTATGATAAAACCCTCCATAAAATGGAAATAAAAGTTTCATACTGCAACATAATAGAGGCCATATATGAAAAACCCATAACCAACATCATAGTCAATGGCAAAAAATTGAAAGCATTTCCTGTTAGGTCAGCAACAAGGCAAGGTTGTCCACTCACATCACTGCTTTTTAATATTGTACTGGAGGTCTTAACCAGAGAAATGAGGCAAGAAAAGGAAATAAAAGGAATCCAATTTGGAAAGGAGAAAGTAAAACTCTCATTATTTGCAAATGACATGATTATATATATTGAAAAACCCCAAAACTCTATGAAAACACTTCTAGAACTCATCAATAAATACAGAAAAGTGGCAGGGTACAAAATCAATTCACAAAAGTCTGTTGCATTTATATACACAAAGAACATGCTGGAAGAAAACAAAATATTGAAAATCACACTATTTAAAAAAGAAGTTAAAAGAATTAAATACCTAAAAAAGGTAGTAAAGGTTTACATAACAAAAACTACATGTCCTTCTTAAAAGAAATAGAGGAGGACTCAAATAAATGGGCTGAGAAGAATCGATAGCATTAAAATGGTCATCTTACCAAAAGCAATATAGGTTTAATGCAATCCCCTTTGAAATACCACAGACTTATTCCAGGAAATAGAACAAAAAAATCTTAAAATTTGTATGGAACAATAAAAGACCCCAAATAGCCAAAGCAATCATTAGAAGATAGAATGAATCTGGAGGGATCACACTTACAGACTTTGAACTAAGCAATAGTGATCAAAATGATATTGCACTGGAATAATAACAGAGAAACAGATCAGTGGAATAGAACTGAATCACCAGAAACTGACACTCTCATATATAGTCAGTTAATCTATGACAAAGGAACCAAAACCATACAATGGAAAAAGGAAAGTCTCTTCAACAAATACTGTTGGGAAAAATGGACAGTCACATGAAAAAGAATGAAGCTAGACCACTCTCTAATACCATTCACAAAAATTAACTCAAAATGGATTAGAGACTTGGTCATAATACCAACACCATAAAGTTCTTAGAAGACAACATAGGAAAGACTTTTCATGACATCAGGTGTAGAGAAGTCTTTGGGGACTCAACTCCAACATGAATGAAACAAAATGAAAACAAACAACTGGGACTACATCAAACTAAGGAACTTCTTCACAACAAAAGAACATTGCCACAACCAAAAGGAAACCTACTAACGGGGAGATTATACTTGCATTCGATATTTCCAACAAAGGTTTAATATCTAAAGCATAAAAAGAACTCATAAAATTCAACAACAATGCAAATTAAAGCAACAATGAGATATCACCTTACACCTGAAAGATTGGCTATTATCCAAAAGTCTGGAAACAATAAATATTGGTGAGGATGTGGAGAAAAGGGAACACTTTTGCATTGTTGGTGGGAGTGCAAATTGGTACAACCACTATGGAATTCCCATATGATTCTGTCATTCCACTTCTGGGCATCTACCCAAAAGATACAAAAGTGCCCATTTGCAGAGATGTGTATATTCCCATGTTTCTTGTGATCTTATTCACAATAGCTAAGAACTGGAAATTATCTAAGTGCCCAACATCAGATGAATGGATCAAGAAGATGTGGTACATATGTATAATAGAATACTACACAGCTCTTAGAAGAGGTGAAACTGTCATTTGAATCTACATGGATGGATCTAGATGGGATTATGCTAAGTGCAACAAGTCAAAAGAAGGAAGATAGATACCAGATGACCTCACTCATAGGTGGAATGTGAATAGACAAAACAAAGGAATAGATGAAACATAACCAACCCTGATGCATTTGCAACAGAAAGGAGGTTACCCAAAGGGAATGGCGTGGGTAGGGGCAAATGGTGGTGGAGCTTACTGGACAATGTGGAAGAACACTTGGTGATTTGGTGCAGGGCATGATGTGTTGAATATATCTAATAAATGGGGAACTTATAATAGGAAACTATTTTAATGTGTAGAATAATTGCTACAATTGAAAGAAAGCTAATCGACTTGAAAAGAAGGGTATTCTTTTAAAAAGTCAGCAATACCAACTTTTATAATCTCCAAATCATTTGGGGATACAGGCTTCAAGGAAAGATAGCTACCACTTCAGAACTTATGCAGTAGATGCATGAATCTAGGACTCTAGGTTAACACTGTGGCTACTCTCTTTGGTACCAGGAGGAGGGCAAATATCATCATTGATTGCTTGCTCTGTGCAGGTCATTGTGATAAGTCCTTTGTAGGCATTCTTTAATTTCATTCTCACACTAATACGATGAAGTAGGTACTCTCATAATTTCTGTATTACAGATGAGAAAGCAACATTTAAGTAATTTACCAAGATTAATGTTAAGTGCAGAAAATTACAGTCAGGACTCATGTGAGGGCTGCCTGATTTTTATTATACTTATAGCAACCATGTTAGCCTCCATGGCAGCATAAATTAAGATTTCTCGGATTAGTCAGGAAGAGGTGCGGACATGATAAAGACCACTGCTATTGCCTCATCATTATATGTACTATAAGGTGTTATATTTCTTTTTATAAAACAAGATATTGCACTTCACAACTCCAGAGGGAAGGTATAAATTTTTTTTTCAATGCTTTTGGCAAATAGGGCATTACCTTCCACTATAAACCCATTTGCCATATCGTCCAGTGGAATAGCTGAGTATATACCACTTTTTCCCTGTTAGGTATTTATACTTAATGTAACCCATGAACACATGCTACATCTTGAAGTCTTGTACTATGATCCCTTTCTCATGCCTGTCACAGCCAGTTAGCACTGATGACACAATGAAAGTCATAGCCTAAAAGCCTGCAGTGAAAATCAGTGACACCCTCCACTGGACAGTGACTGAATGGCTCATTCATGTTCTCTTTGGTGAGTTTGGACATTAAGACAGGTAGGGAGGGGTGTGGGAGGAAAGAAAGAGTGAGAGAGTGAGGGCCAGTTTTATTACATGTGGTATCAGGATTAGTAAGTTCAGGGACATGTTAGTGAAGGTATCGTATTGGTAGCCATAGACATCTTTTCTTTGCCAAAGGGAGCAGTTTTTATCTTTCTGAGGAAGGTTTCTCCCTCTTTACATTGAATACCTTGGGATTCATACTCTTATTAAAACTAATGTCTTTAGGATCTCCTCCTTTGACTTCACATGTGGATGTATTCACCCATTTTTAAATTAAACTTTGAATTTGAGAGTGCGAAGTCATTCTTTGTCTCTTGTATAGTACAACTGAACTCTCCAAAACTAAGAAGTCACACAGACTTTGAGATAAATGTCTAAAGTGATAATGATTTTTTTGCCTGAATTTTTCCTCTCCACTTAGATCTTTACTGAAGACTCAGGGAAAAGTAAAGAATTGGGTATTCCTGGATTCTGTTTCCCAGATAACTGAGATGTCATTTCATCATCATTTTACTAAATAAAACCCAGGCACAGAGGGGTTAGTTTACTTGTCATGTTACATTTGAAATCAGATTTGTCTGCCTCCCAATCCCTTTGCTCTTTCTCCACATGACTTCCCAGTCCAGATTGGCTTGTGCTTCCTGATTTAGCCCTTCACGAGACACTAAGGGAAAAAAATCAGAACTATGCTTTCCTGAGCTTTAAAACAAAGGCTCCATTTCCACTAACACCATCATTCATGGTGATCTGAGTGGGTCATTTTTTTCTTCCTGCCTGAGAGTTCCCTGCCATGTTCAAAAGCCTGACCTTTGTTTTCTTTTGTGAGTAAGAAAGTGCAACTTGAGATGTCATGATAAGTCCCCATCCTTTTCTTATAAAGGGATGCCCTAGGCAGGGCTACTTGTATTCAGTTAGTAACCAACCATTATCCTGAAATAATAGAGTTGACATGATAGCTAATGTTGCAGATTCTCTTCAATTTATAATCACTTTTACACATACCATCTCATAGAGCAATCCATTCAGGTATTCAGTAAACATCTTCTTGGGGTCAGTTCCCAAACCAGGCACTGAGAACACAAGTATAATAAGACAGAGAAAAACTTTATTATCTTAGCAGTAGGCAAATTATTTTCCCAGAGAGAGAGACCCACTCTGTTTGACTTTGATTAGTGAGCTTTGTCAGGAGATTGGAGAGATGGGCTACCTTCTGTTTCCAAGGTTTCCAAGAGGTTGATGAAGCTGCTGTGCATGAAACAAGGACAGGACTGATCTGCCTAGGAAATAGGAGAAGGCATAAAGGAAGAAAATGAGAAAGGAGGTGAGAGTCAAGTATTGTAGATTGTGCTGAGGCCTCTCCCTATGTCTCTGCAAATCTGAAATAAAATTGCTCAGTTCACACAATGGCTGGAGTGGGTAATTTTTATTTGTGGAGCCTGGGTAGGACGTTGATGAATGCCAAAGAAGAAAGAGCACCAGTAGTGCAGGTGATAGTATTAGAGGAAGGGGGATGTTCCCAGATTCAGTTTTCAAAGTAAAATGACAGCCCAGACCACACCCTTGTGTAATTCACAAAACCGAAAATCCAGCAGATTCTGAGAGTGACTGGTAAGATAAAATTGGATTATTGAGGATAAATATTAATTATTTATCAATGCTGATTCATAATTATTTACACCTTTAACCTACACAGTGTTATGATATAATGTTCCTTCAACACAATTTTAAAAATTTAAAAAGGAAAGTGATTAGATAGGTGGGTAATAGGCTATCCTTCAGGTTTTAAGGATGGAAATTTTGAAACTTCTAGGGAGATAGACACTTACTCTGAGAACATAAATAAGCTAAGGATTTGAACTGAAGAAATTCAAAGTCCAGATGGTTCCAAGATAGCAGACTTTTAAGATCTCAAGCTTATCTCCTCCCCAAAGACAACAAAACTACACTAATTTAATAAACTATAACCTTTGAAAAAGAATGGGAACCAGCATCTCCACAAAAAGAAAGGACACACATCCTCATAAATGGGAAAAGAAGCCTGTCTTGGCATTTGTACTGCCTGGTCCTGAGACCCTGAGGTTCATAAGACCGACCAATGACATGACACTCTGTGAGGATAGACAACTTGTCCCCTCAATGGGTGCCCTCAAATATGGGACCTGACACATGAGCACATTACTACCTGCCCTGAAAAATAAAGGGACTTTTCTTTTTTGGGAAAAATAAAGATCTCTGTAGAGCAAAGAACACAGGATAGAGAGCATGAGGAGCTGATAAAGTGCAGAGAGACATGACTGTGGGACTTTCATTTATTGAACCCAAAACTTCAGTGTGGAGAAGAAAAAGGAATAACTTCCCTGTGAACTTAGATGGTACTGGTGTCCTGTCTCTAAGTCACTTGTTTGCATGGTGCCTTCTCAGCAGGCAGTTACACCATATTATGGAGAGGCCCCAGGGTGAAATCCCCACCTACTTCACTATTAGCAGACTTCAGCTACTGGACAGTTTGTACTCACAGTTACATTTCTCTGGGTTGTTTGGGCAGTGATCACCCACCTGGGTTGGGGAGAGGCAGCCAATTCTGCAACCCTGGTACAGAGAACTAAGTAATTTCCTGAAAAGAACATTCCATTCTCCAGCAATCTCAGGGAGGACGGACCATCAGAGGGGCTCGATTAAGAAAGCAGTTGTGTACCCACCTGGGCTACTGATAAACAAATTGGCATGTCTCTTGCTAGAGTTCCCATCCCCAGGCCCCAAGGCATGCTGCATGGCACTTACTATTGGGACTACCATCCTGCTAGAGGATTGAGAGATTTTCACAGAAGAGTTTTTACTTTGCCAAGATCAGTTCCGATTCACTCTCACCAGAAGTCTCTGTTGGGACTGTGACTTTTTTGTTGCCTGGGATTGTACTCACTTGGGCCTCTCTCCTTTTTGCCTTGATATTCATGTCTATGACCTTGAGCAAATATTCTACATTTCCAAGACCAACTCCAAACATTTAGATTGGACTCTTGGATCTCAACATAGTACTGGCTCTAGAGTGCCAACAGTCATGACTGCTGTTTTGTTATGAAACAAAAGAAAGTCCAGGACTATACTCAACAACTTTATATCCTAAGACAAATCCATTACTCTGTGAAGAATCACAGAGTACTAAGTATAATACACAAAGAAAATTATTCAAAGAAAAAGAAAAAAATAGGGGAAAATTAGAAAAGCAGAATTAAGTAAACTACATGAGAATGATTTTAAAACAATAGTTGTAATCTTAGGGCAATCAGGATAATAATGGAGTAACAACAAGACACAGAAAATATGAAGAAGTTTCAACAGAATTCATAGAGCTACAGTACTTAACACATGAACTAAAGAAGATAGCAGAGGGGCCCAAGAGTAAGCTGGAAGTAATATATGCAAGCAGGGCAGAAAAGCAAAAAACTAATTAAAAGAAATGAAGAAAGTATAGAAAAATTATGGAATAACATTAAAAGGAACAATAAAGAAGAAGAGATAGAGAATGGGGAGAAAAAATAGCTGAGAATTTCCCTAATTTGAGGAAGGAAGTAGACCCAAGAAGTTTTAAGAGTTCCAAATAAAAAAAATCCAAATAGACCTACACAAAGACACATTGTCATTAAAATGTCAAAAATGCAACATACAGAATCTTAAAAGCAGCTGAAGAAAAATGAGCTAGTTACAATGGAACCTCCATAAAAGTGTTGGAAGTTCTCTCAACTGAAGCATTACAGATCAGAGGGGAATGTCATGATCTATTCAAACTGAAAGAAAAGGGCTTCCAACCAAGGATAGTCTACCCTGCTAGATTATTACCTAGAATCGAAGGATTGACAGAGCTCTTCAGGTAAGCAAAAGTTAAAATTATTCATTACAAATAAATCAGCAATAAAATATTAAAATATTTCTTTTATGAAATAAAAAAACCCACTTAGTAGCAAAACATAAAATGTAGGAAGAGAGTAAAAATGTGGATTATGAGAATAAATTTAAAACTAACTTGCTTTTAAGTTTCTAAAGGTTATAAGTATATAAACAATATATGTAAATGCTAAGGTAACCTCAAAATATAAATCTAAGAAAAGCCAAAGAAGAAAGTGAAAATGGAAACCAAAGACAACATATACGTTTTCACGGCACTTAAGAAGGAATGAAAGAAAATCAAAGATAGAGTGTGCAACAATTGCATATCAACAATCACCTCAAATGTTAATAGATTGAGCTCCAATAAAAAGACATATACTGGCCACATGGATTAAATAAACATGTTCCAACTTTGTGCTGCATACGGGACACTCATCTAAATTCTAAAGGTAAACATAGGCTCAGTGATAAGGTAGGCATCAAAAAATAAAATGGTAACCCCAAAAGCATGGACAGCTGTGCTTACATTAGATAGAATAGACTGCTAACTAAAGGTGGTAACAAAACAAGGGACTGATATTACATAATGATTAAGGGGTTAAAATCATTCAGAAGACATAACATTTACTAATATAGATGCACCAAGTGAGGAAGCAACAAAATACATAAAACAATTTTTAACAGAACAAAAGAAAGACATTGACAGCAACACAATAATTGTAGATGACTTCATCATCCCACTTACAATAGATATATCAACCAGGCAGAAAACTAACAGGGAAACTAAGCCTTAAATGACAAATTAGAACAAGTAGGTTTAATAGACAACTACAGAATCCACATTTGTCTCACATGCTAATGAAACATTCTTAAGCCTTGATCACATGTTGGAGAAAAAAATGGTATTAAGAAATTTACAAATATTGACATCATATCAAGCATATTACCTGATCACAATGGCATACAACTAGTTTCTGAATGACTTTGGGTAAACAATGAAGTAAAGAGAAATAACAAAGTACTGGAAATAAATGAGAATGAAGACATGAGCTAAAAATGAAGATATAAGAACTATGGGATGAAAGAAAAATGATATCGAGAGTGTTTTTAGCAATTCAGATCTACCTCAAAAAACAAGAAAAAATTGCCAATAAAAATTGAATCCAACACCTAAATCAAATAGAAAAAGGAAAATAATTGAATCAGGGAGTCAGGAGAAGGAAGATAAAATAAAAATTCAAGAAGTAATGAAAAGTAGAAGTTAAAAAGACAATTCAGAAGATGAATAAAATCACAAGCTAGTTTTTTGAAAAGATAAAAATGACAAAGTTTGGTTAGGTTAACCAAGAAAAAAGAGAAATTTCTAATAACTAGAGTTAGAAATGAAAGGGGAAATGTTACAACAGATATCTGAGAAATACAAAACATTGTAAGAAACTACTACAAAAGTTATATGCTAATGAATTGGAAACCTAGAAAACATGAAATAATTTTTAGAATCATGGAGCATAACAATATTGAATCAGGATCAAACATAAAAAGTAAATCTGCACAGACCTATTATAAGCAAAGAAGTTAAAAGAGTAATCAAAAGTCCTGCAAATAAAAGTTCAGTACCAAGCATCTACTAGTGATAGCTATGAAACCTTTAGAGACAAATTAATGTTTACTCTTCCCAAAATCTTTTAAAAATTTGAAGAACAGGCAACGCTTTTATAATAATTTCTCTGAGACCATATTTATATTTTTACCAAAAGCATACAACTACATTACTAAAGAAGAAAATTATATGTCAATATACCTGATAGACATAAGTTAAAAAATCTTCAACAAAATTTTAGCCCACCAAATTAAACAATGCATCAAAGGATCATCCATCATGACCAAGTGGGATTTATTCCAGGGATGCAAGGATGTTTCAGTGTAGGCAAACCTATTAATGCAATATATCACATCAACAAAAAGAAGGAAAATATCATATGATAATATTAATTAATGCAAGAAAATCATTCAATGAGATTTATTGCCCATGTATGATAAAAAAAAAACTCCATAAAATACTTAGAATGAACATATACAACATAATAAAGGCTATATACAATAAACCCACAGTAATACTCAATGGCAAAAACTAAAAACATTTCCTATAATAATAGGAATGAGACAAGTGTGTCTATTTTCACTACTGCTATTCAACATTGGACTGGAGATCCCATCCTGAAAATTAGGCAATAAGAGGAAATAAAAGGAATCCAATTTGGAAAAGAAGTAAAACTATTAATATTTGCAGATGACATGATAATAATATGTGTAGAAAACTCTAAAGACTCCACCAAAATGCTATCAGAATTAATAAATATAGTAAAGTGACAGACAAAAATTTTAATATATAAAATCTGTTTCATTTTAAATGCAAACAATAGGATAAGAGAGAGGAAATTAAGAAAGCAATCCATTTACAATAGAAACAAAATGAATTGCATACCTTGGAATAAACCTAACAAAGGAAGTGAAAGACCTGTGTAATGAAAACTGTAAGATTTTATTAAAAGAAATAGAGGACGATACAAAGAAATGGGAAGATAGTCTGTGCTCCTGGTTGGGAAAAATTAAATGTTAAAATGACCATCCTACCTAAAATAATATATGGATTTAATGCAATTCCCATCAAAATTCCACTGGCGTTTTTCAAGGAAATAGAAAAAAAAAATTTGTACAGAAACACAAGAGTACGAATAGCAAAAAAAAGAAAATCATGCAAAAGAAGAACAAAAGTGGTAGTATCACACTTGCAGATCTGAACTATAATAAAGCAATACTGATCAAAACTGCATGGTATTAGAATAAAACAGATAAACAGATGAATGGACTAGCATTGAGACCAGAAATAGATTGACACATATATAGTCAGTTAATTTCTGACAAAGAAGCCAAAAGCATATGGTAGAAAAAAGAAAATCTTTTTCACAAATGGTATTGGGAAAATACCATTTGCAAAGGAACAAATTAAGACTGCTTTCTAACACCATTAACAAAATCTAATTTAAAATGAATTAGAGATTTAGTGTCAGACTAAAGCCATGACATACATAGAAGAAAACATAGGTATGTATCCTATGACATCACCCTTCGAGATGTCATTAGGTTCTCAACTCCAGTGGCTGGGGAAACAAAAACAAAGATAAACAAATGGGACTACATCAGATTAAACAGTTTCTGCATAGCTGACAATCTACTACCAAAATGAAGAGACATCCTACTGAATGGGAAAGATATTTTTATCATGCATCTGACAAGGGCTTTGTATACAAAATATATTAGAAACTCATGAAACTCAACAAAAGAAAAACAAAGTATCCAATAAAAACATGAATAGAATTTCAAAATGCTTATTTCTTCAAAGAAGACATACAGACAGCCAAAAGGTACATGAAAAGATGTTCCACAATTTTTGTTATTAGGGAAATGCAGACTTAAACAACAATGAGATATCACTTTAACTGCCTAGGTAGAAATGAATAGCAAGCCCTGACAGCTCCATTGTGGGTCTGCTAAGGGTAGCGAGAGCTGGGGCAAGGGTTCTGATGGACAAACATTGTAGACACTATCAGAACCTGCTCTTTGATCCAGGGCAGTTATTTACTGGGTGCAAAGAGGACTGGATTGTCAATATTCCATTTGGCAACTGAATTGGTATGGAACAGATGCTATCTCTGGCATGTGATCTCTCTCCAGAACAGATATACTAGTGTGTTCTCTCTCTCCGTCTTGAGAAATATGGACCATGGAAATCACCTTTGCTGTGCCCTCCAGTATCTTTCCTCAGATTCAGACATTTATCTATTTATGGATCACACTTGGTCACAAAGACTTTCATGTCGATTAATTCATCTATTTCTTCCAACAATCCTGAATGGTTACTGGTAATTCCTTATAGCTCCAATTTCCATACTAACAGGTGCAGAGTCGGGAGATGCTGAGAGATATATGACTTGGTTCAGTAATTGGATGTGAACACTGGGGTTTTAATTAAGAAAAACCCAAAGCTTCACATTCCCTTGATACTGAAGCAAGCTTGGAGATAAAGCAGTTCTGAATCTAGAAAGAGATGAAATCACAGAATCTTACCCATGAAATGTTCACTCACTAGAGGGGATGAAGGCATGCATAGAACCCATTACAATGTACAATTGTGATTCTTACAATTCCAGGAGACAGCAACTATTATATCCCCATTTTGCGTGTAAGAAAACTGAGGCATAAAGTGATTAAGTTACTGTCCCAAATTACACAGCTAGATAATTGAAGGCAAGGATACAGCTGCTGGGCCATTTTGTTCAATGTTTGATATCTTAACCACAATCCCGAGTTGTGCTCTGATCTTGAGTTGATGAGATAGTGCCACTCCAAGAACCTGCAGCCTTTCTCAGTTGCTTTACTCAGTGATTCTCAGCCAGGGGAGATTTTTTTTCTCTTAAAGAGATTCGGCAATGTTTGGAAACCTTTTTGATTGTCACAGGGAGGGAGATGCTATGGCATTTTGTGACTTGAAAACAGGGATGCTGCTAAACATGCTATAATACACAGGACAACCTCCCACATGAAGTTGTACCCCCTGACCCCCAAATGCCAATGGTGCTGATGTTGAGAAGCCCAACTCCATAAGAGAGCCTATGAAACTACTCTAAGTGATGGCTTCTTGTCAGTCATACTATATGTTGCGTTCCCTATGCTTTGGCCACAACTGAGCATGTAGCAAGGATCTATAAATGTAAGTGGGGTAAACAAGACACAAATAAAAAAATTACACAATTCAGGTTGACTATATCACACAATTCTATTATTCATTCACGCAGGGGTTTTAATATTTGTGGAAATGAACCAGCCAACACTGTCCCAAGTACAGGATGGGGACCACAGAGACGCATGCATATCTCTTAACCAAGGCAGAAGGGAGAGGTGCGTGGGCAAGCCAAAGGGAACTCAGCTCGCAGGTTTCCACGAAGTTTCCCTTTGTGAAAAAGGTAGTGGTTTCAGAGCTAGAGGGTACATTTAGATTTTCACTTTGAATTTCTCAGATGTGTGAACTCAATTAACATTTGGAATAGGTTTAGAGATTTAGTGATAATAAGAAATAAGTCCCTCCCCACTTCCCTGCTGCTCTAGTCCAAGACTGGTTCTCCCAAATCTTCCTTATCACTGATCTTCAAAATGGGAAATGGAACACACAGACATAAATGTACCAACTTGCAGACTAATTAATTAAAGACCTAGATAAATTACAATGTTATTTATTGCTCAATTATAGTAATTATTTCATCCATATTTTTAATACAATTATCTCCCCTTTCTCTGCATGGTTGGGGATTCCTCCTATAAATACCCTCTCCTCTATGTGGCTGTGTCTTCGTCACTCAGTATCCATGGGGAGAAATAGGATATTAAATTACAAATAAATAAACAATGACCTACAGAACACCAAGGCTGAAGAGGCTGAAAGTGCCTCATGGCCGATTTTATTTCATGTGTTAAGCAAACTGAGTTCTGAGCAGCAAAGTGAATTGCCCTGGGGCATCAAGTGCCACTCAGAGTCCCCGCACAGGATCTTAGATTTTTGGAAAACAGTTTCCACTGAGATCCCAGAGCAACTTATATGCATGACACATGCATTTTACTTTTGCATATAGTGTCTAATAAACATTTGTGAAAGAATACAGAGACATCTCTCCCATTCGTCAGTATAGAATGACTATGCTCTGAATCTCTGATGGTTATTTTTCTGTTTCATCTTTGGCTGACTCCTTTCAATGTGCTCAGAACATGGATGGAAGAGGACCAAAAATGAGCGGAGCTTTCTTTCTCTTCTCCTGTTCAGAATGGATTTTCATATCTAAATTCAGAGACGTGACAGGTGGCATGCGGTAGTTCCCTCCAGATTTATTTTCCTAAAGAGTCAGAAAGGCTTGGAAAGGAAAGCAGGATGCAGGGGACAGAGCTGAGGTTTCATCCTGACCCTGTATCTGGCCTTGTGCATGTTATCTACATTCTCAGTGACTCAGCTTCCTCATCTGAAAAACACTGCTGTGCTAAGGGCCGTGCATAGCTGTTGTTTGACTTATGGTGAATACTCACGGCACAGTCAGTGTTTGCCACAGCCCATATGTACACAGTGAGGGCTCCCTGCACAGTACTTATAAATGCCTCTCTGCTGACCTTAGGGAGTGGGGACATAAGGTGATTCCTTGTTTCTAGAGAAAATGGTAAATTTGATTTCCAGCCACTCCAGCTGAGAAAACAGGGTGAAGCCTATGTTTATCAAAGGTGAGATCAATTTGAACCGCTATGTTGAATTGGGACTTCCAGTCATAATATAAGTGAAATGATGATCACATTATAATTACTTCTGTTGGTATGGTGATCATCTTTCAATAACTCCTTTAATCCTCTCAGCAATTTTATTTCACAAATGCGGAATCTAAACCTCAAAGAGTGGAGGTACAGAGTTCAGAATCACTGGGAGGGTAGGTGTGGGTACAGTTAGAATGCAACTCTTCTGATAATTCTCTTCTGTAGTGTTGTGACAACATTGTGCAATCTTGCTGAGTTCACTGTCACCCCCACCCACCCCGCCAGTTGGTTTTATAAGAATGAGACTTCCACAAGTATGGAGTAAATAATTGGTTTCCCAACAAGAAATGATTCTTCTGCTGTTTAGTCAGAGAGAATCCAGCAAGTCAACATTCGTGCTCCCGAGTAAGCAATCAGAAGTGGGTTTTGAGGGACAGCAGAGTCCTGTGTAGTGTCCTATGGTACAGTACAATAGCATCTCAGCAACGCTGCTCCACCTCTGTGGGAAGGGTCCCTTTGTAAATAAAGGTGGTAGCTTGATATTTTCATTTTGAATGGAAATTAAGAAAGGGACTCAGAAGCATCAAATAAAACATCACTTTCTTCTCATTATTGGTTGGGCCTCTTTTATTGCCACACATATTTTGGATGAATGAATGGTAATGGATGGATGAAATATATATGTATGTGTGTGTGTGTATCAATGAGTTTATATGTGTAAATGTCTATGTATACATATACATACTTTTCTGAGGTTGGAGATATGAACAATATTAAAATTGTGTATATCACAAAATTAAGTAGAAACATGAATAAATGACACATCAGCCCAATACCTTTCCAAACTTATTTAAGGTATTATGTTATGATAAAAAAAGGATACTAATATTTGTTTTTAGTAGTTTTAATAATAATCTCACTCGATTCCTAGATCAGCATTGGAAGGTAAATACCTTCATTATTACCCATGAGAAAACGAGATGCAGAGATGTTGCAGCTTCACCAGATGATACAGTGGCAAGGCTGGGATTTGAACCCTGAATTCAATATCCATAGTCTTAACTACAGCTCTGACCCTCTTAGGGCATCTTTGAAATCACAAGTTTTGGGTTCAAATCCCACCTGTTCTTACCAGAAGTGTGAATGTGGGCAAATTATTTCTTTTAGTCTCAGTTACTCTATCAGTAAATTGAGAAAATAATTTGCCTTAAAATAATTTTATAATAGATATATATTTTAATAATAACTATTATTATTATTATATTATACAAAGCCATACTCATTTTAAGATATTGAAATCACACCTCAGTCTATGGGTATTACACACCCACCACCAGAGTTCTAAAATCCTTTCCTACTACCTTGTTCCCTCTCCTTCCCTCCTCCCCATCACACCCTCCTGGCAGCCATCATCTTGTATCCTGTGAATTTTGCTGGAGTTTTCTGTTTATTTGCTTCATTATATTCTACATGCTTTTGGTGGGAATGTAAATCACTGCAACCTCTCTGGAAAACAGTATGAAGATTACTCAAAAACAAACCAACAAAAAATAGATGGATCTACCATTTGATCCAGCAATCCCACACCTAGGCAAATACCCAGAGAATACAAAACCTCTAATCAGGAAAAATATATGCACCCCTATGATCATAGCAGTACTGTTCACAAGATCCAAGACACGGAAACAACCTAAGCTGTCATATATGCACACAATGGAATTCTGTGCAGTTATCAAAACCAAAACCAAAACAACAACAACAAAACCCCTGAAATTGTGCCTTTTGGAACAATCTGGATGGAACTAGAGGGGATCATGTTAAATAAAATAAGTCAGAAAGAATATACATACATACATACATACACATACATATTTAAAAATAAAGATCAGTGAAGTATAAGATGATAGTGTTTTGAAGAGAGTACAAATGGTTTTGTAGTTAATAATGTTGTGTCTGAGGGAACCTGTCTGCAGGGGAAGATGCAATCAGGGCGGGTGGAATAGCTTGGAAACAATGTGTCCCAACTTGTCCCCATGGAATCAGACTCTCCTGTATGCCTGCAAAAAAGAGGAAGACCCTGGAAATGTAAACAATGCGGCAACAAATTATGACAGCCTCAAACACAGGCACTACAGTGTGGTATGCAGATCAAAGGGAACATATCTATAAACATGTTGGGAAAATTGGGCCCCTATCCCCGCCATTATGATGACAGTACTGATGAGTAGTGACTGCCCTTAATTATCATGTACCCTTCTTTTCAGATGCTGAAAATGGACTGAATGGACCACAAAATGCATTTCAAAAGATAGGTAGTATATGGAGAGAAGAGAAATCTCCTTTATCTTTGTACAAAGAGGCCTGCATTTTACAAACTTGTTAAGAGTGGAATAATGATTCTCTTAGGGTGGAATTTGGATGTGAAAATGAACATGATTTGCTTGTTGTGTGTGTGAAGGGAGAATACATGAGAGGGAATATTCAGCTTGGTTGATTCTCTTGCTTCATCAAAGACTCTTGAAGGGTTATCCCACATATGGAGCTCTACACTTTTGGAAGGCATTAGCTCTTTGTCTGGGCCTTTTTCTGAAGGAAATGGATGGGAATGAGGAGTTGATATTCTGTAAAGTGTTGACAGTAAGATGGGTATGCTGTTTCCTATAAGATATCCCACAAAGAGAGTTTTATGGTGACAAGAATGTGAAATAGAAATAGATTGCTCTGCCTGAAGATCTTAGAATGCACGGCTATCTTCAGACCTCTGGGTGGTCCTGCAACAGAGAAACCTGTTTATTTTATTTTTCAATTTTCTACTTCCTAAGTATATTTGACCCAAACACACTTGTGTTTGTGTGTATACAGTTAGCACACTTCAGGAAAGTGTTGGTATACAGAATTCATATCACAGTTATAAGACTCAGGAATCCTCACATTGGGACCTGGTTTTGATACTAACTTGCTGTGTGATACTAGAAAAGGGATTATCTACCTTAGTTTACTTCTCTTGGAACTATCGTTTTGACTTGAGTTACCACAAATGGTTGCTCTGTACATACAGTGCTGTCACTGAACACATCACTTCCAAAAGTTAGAAATGATATCTCAGTGCTATATATTATACTTCCTAGTAAGTACTTCATCACAGAAACCTTTATTTATTCTCATGCGGAAGGGCAATTCTTTTATTATCACAGTAAAACCCAGCTTACCCAACTAATGATGTTACTCTATTAATAACCTAGTGCTTTATTGCCTTCTTCTACAAAATGTGAGTGATTAATTTATTGCAAAGTTATTATAAAATTATATTCAAAGGAGTCAAGTGTAAGCATAGTTGATTCACAGAAATAATTGATTCAATTCACCTTCTGGTAGTTTTCTAAGATTTAATATTACAACATAATTTATATCTAAAATTATACTTGGAAATTTTAGTAATGGAACAAAATAACAATGGTAATAGTTATTATGTTAACAGTTATATAACATAACATTATTATGATATTGTGTTTCTATGAGATGAGGACCTTGCCAAGTTGGTATGATTTCTCTCTGCTCAGAGAAGTGACTTGGCTAAAGTATAGTTAGATGATCTGTGAAGCTGGACCTCAAATCCAGATCTATTAGACATGAGCCCATGATCTTAACATAGTGCACTGCTCTACCCTGCCACACTGGAAAATAAATTAGAAAATAATTTCCAATTTGAGCATTTCCTATTTTCTCTTTTATTTGGTAGGATCGGTCTTGACAGGAATGTTGGAGTTGCCCCGGAGACAAGAAACTATCCCGGGTACCTGTTCTTCATAAATATTAATGATCCAGGGAGAAGTGGCTCTGCTGGCAGTTCTAAGTCCTCCTCATAAATCCTCATACAGAGACTGCTCTGGCCACAGACAGTTGCAGATTGGATCAGACGAGGGAAAACCAAGCTTGGGAAAGGTTCTTTTGAAGCCGCATAATCAGATTATGATAATTTTGTCAAAATCCATTTCAAAAAGCTAACATTTATCATTAGTTTGTGTACCTCCTAATTATTTTATGAGCATTATTTCATGCAGGAATGATAAAAAAAAATCTAGCTTGAGAGAGCACTTTAATGCAGTGTGTACACAGCCAGATATATGGCATTGGCATATGGGTCACATTTGCATTTGGGGCTTATTTGAGAACAGTTTTCTAAAAATGTCAAGGGACTTGACATATTTTAAAATTGATATTAGTAATGAAGATTAATTTCTCTCAGCCATTTTCTATTAAAATTGTTTTTGGCTCCAAATGGTAAGCAAATACTTAACAAGAACAAAAAAATTACTTAGAGCACACAAAGTCAAAATACTTCCCTCAGGAGGACTCATATGCTAGAACTCCTACAGACTGAATCACTGTGATGGGAAGGCATTTGTCAGTGCATTCTCCAGTGTCCAAATCCCTTGGCAGTCTGTATTCTCTATCTGGTTGTAGATCCCTCCTTCTACCATGAGTGTCCAGTCATAATACTGAGAGTTACTCTAGACAACACTCCTTAACCAGAAAAACCCAATCAAATCATTTACTGAGTTCTTCAGTAAGTACTTTCCAAATCCATCCACTTAGCTCCTTTTTTACTCCCACTACATCATTTGAGGTTGCCAAAACTAAAAAGTTGTATTTCATGACATAAAAGTTATAAGAAATTTGATTTTACTGTCTACAATTATTGGAACACAGTCAGGTTTATTCATTTGTGCCTTGTTCATGGTGGATTTTGTGCAACTATAGCAGAGTTGATAGTCGAAAAGAGAATGCGTAATCTGCAAAATCTAAAATATTTAGTGTAGCCCTTACTAGGCAGATGATGCCTTTTCAAAACCATTGCCACAAACTCCTCCCTAACCTCTCCACTTCTAGTAGAATGCCTTCCAACATATTCTCTCTTGACATTCAGAATGATTGACCTACTAGTCACCTCTTACATCACTGATCACCCGTTTAAGATCCTTTAATAACGCCTCAGTTTATATGCAAATAGACAAAGATTCAAAACACTTCATATATTGTAGTACCTGTTGCTCCTTTGTTTAACATATTCTGAGCCTCCCATTCATCTATTCCAGATTGTCCAAAAATACTATTTTTAAAAATTTTCTCTGCTGTCTGGATTTCTCCCCATCCTGTTAACCATTTGTAAACTCATCTGAAAGATGTCAATTTACCATTGAGATGGAACTCAAGTGTGACTCATTCAGGAAGCCCTCCCTAATTGCCTTGACTGGGTGCTTTCCAATTGATGTGACTCCTTTCCTTCCTTTTCCCTTTCCTCTCCTTTCTTTCTTCTTTTATAACAAGTACCCTAATACATTGTAACTATGGATGTGTGCTTATGTCCATGAGGATAAATGCTTTTTATTCACCCATCCAAGCCCTGAGCTGAATATTTGGATTATTGGAGCTGTTCAGTGACTGTGGATCACTTAAATAAGTGATACTGCATCATCGGTGAACGTCTGTTCATGTTTTAAGACTACATTCAACGCTTTCATCAACACAAAGATAGTCTCTGATTCTAGGAATGGATCAAAATAGGTAGTCCACAAGATTACTATTTCATTTCACCAAGAAAATAGTCTACACAGAGAGATAGTTTTCCAAATGTTCAGCAAACATTGAATTTTCTCTAAATTTTAATTATACCAGTTCTTTCCTGTAAATAAATCACTTCTATTAAGCTAATAGATAAAAGTTGAGTGCCAAGAAAATTGATTGCTAATTTTATAATATTCAATTAATTAGCTAATCAAATTTTGGTTTTCTTTCATTTATTATATGAGAAGTTTTAAAACAAACAGTTCTAGAGTTCAGGTAATAGACTAAAATTATCTTAGGGACAATCAGTTCCAGTGCTCAAGTTCTGTAATTCCAAAGAAATCTCACCTCCCTCTTTTTGTCTTATCTGCCTCCCTGCCTTTTTCACTTTCTCGCTCTTTTCCTCCTACCCAGACTCATTTTTGACAAGCTAAATAGTTTTCTTTCCAGTCTTATTGCCGAAACCTCAAGTTGCAGCAATAATCACAATAAATTGGTTGGATGGCTGCTTTACAAACTGGGGGTGGGGGTAAGGAACAGAGAAATTACCATTTCAGCATAGAGTGACAGTGATAGCCCAGTTACACTTGAATGTAGTCCCCAGCCTTTTTCTGGAAAGTCTAAGTGCCTAACTAATTGATCTAGTTTAGGAAGAAACAGTATATTTGCTTTCTGATTTTCAAACTAGAAAAGTGCAAAAAAAAAAAATCTTGCTTCTTGGGATCCATTGCTCCTCTTTAGTTATTCAATAAATTGTAAAGCTAGAAGTGTTTGGGGATCCCTTTAATATAAAGACACTACCCCACCCTGACACATAGATTTTTCCCTAAATAATAAAATTAATTAAACAATAGGTATATGAGAAAAGATATTCAGTAAAGCTTTATTTATATTACTAAGACATTAGAAGTCACTTAAATTATTGGTTAAGCAAATGGTGATAGATTAATTTTTGGGTAATATATTTAGAATGGAATAAAAGTATAGAGAAAGGGTAGAAATTGAAAAATAAACACAATGATATTTGGAAAGGACAGCTAGAAGAGCTATAGCAAAATTATGTGGTGGTGAGTTAGAGGAAAAACCATTTACCATACGGTCTCAGGATTGCAAATGTTACCCAATGCTAGCTACCCCCCTCCTTCTTTCCTACCTCTGTTTGGAATCCTTGTCAAGTTCTATTTTTGGTGTTTAAATGCAATATACTCATAGTGATAGAAGTAAAAAAAAAATCATGATATTTGGCAGAGAGAACTGATGGGTAAGGTACCAGGGAGTCTTCTGGGTGTCTGATGTTTTATATGTTGATCTCTGTTGCCTTCTCTCTGTATAGTTATAGCTATAGTTGATAATTTGTGATTTATGGACCTTTCTGCATATATGCAATACTTCAGTGAATTTTATGCACATTAAAGTTAAGGTCACTGTAATATGAAACTCACAGAAGAGTAATTTAAAACTGGGTTTGTAAGCAAACCAGAAGTTTAAATAAACCATGATAAGAAAATTTTAAAAAAGTAGTTTATATATATATATATATATAATTTAAATTACATGCAAAATTTACTCAATAATTTTAGAAAAAATATAATTATTTATATAATTGCACAATTTAAAAATATAATCCAGTTTAAAAATAACAGAAATTCATGGAATTATGTAAATCATAATTTTGGAAAGGCTCACTTTGACCAACTATTTCACTATGGAATTGTGAGAAATCTGGTAAAGGGCATCCTGTATATTCATTTGTAAAAGATGAGGTGAATCTGATCACAATAGAGCTAAACTCTTATTTTGAAGTCAAACTGAATCAAAGTCATAAGGTTTTCCAAAACTATGAGTTTTAGGGAGAATTAGTATTCACATATGGGAATATAAAGAAGAAAACCAGGCTTAAATTTAGCAGTTAGAAAAAAGATACTTAAGGATTTGCGTCATTTTATTTGTACTAATCTTCTATTTAATATATTGCTTAATAAAATATTTCTATTATATGCTTCAATAAATTTGAATACATGAATGTCTCAGGTGAGAGATAATCATTTTAAAGTTTTATTAACTATACCTAGTTAGGGGGTCATGAGACCAATAGATAATGACATACTTGCAATCATTGCTGAAATATCCTGAATGAAATAGCTTCTTAAAGACTGGGATGATAAGCCCTATTCACAGAGCAGCATGCTATCTATCTATAGAGTACATACATGTTGACATGAGAATATTTTTAAGTTAAGTATAGTTTGTTCCCATTAAATTATTAACCCTTAAATTTAACAAACACCTATTAAACACTGCTGTGGACCATGTCCCTGATGATCTGAAGAGATAAAGAGATATCTGCAAGAAATTCAAAGCCTTCTAGAAAACCAAAAATGCAGTTATTCCATTCTAGGCAGAATAGCCATGTATGCCTGAGAAAGTCAAGGAAACCTTCACTAAGGAGATAATATTTTATAAAGAAACTCGAATGATAAATAAGAGTTTGCTGTGTGGACAAGAGAGACATTATGCCTGTCACACACTAGGTCTGTGAGAATGTGAGCAGAGGAAATGACACATGCCAAAGAACAGAGGTATAAGAGAACGTGAATAATCTGAGAAACTATCAGTGCTTTGGTTTTAAAAGAATTAAAATGTACAAGGTGGACGTATGTAAATAGCAGAAGAAAAGGAGTGAGAACAAGAGATCGTCAATGATCTTGGGTAGTACTGATACTGGAGAATATGAAAACAAAGGTTAAACAACTCATTGAGAGGTGAAGCTTGGGAAATGACTCTGAAGAGGACAGAATGAATAGGATTGTTCTTTATTTAGATAAAGGAAATAAAGGAAATGTAGAAATCTAGGACTGTTTTCAAGTCTCTGGCTTGACTGTAGATTAATTAGGATCAGCAGATTGAATGGGAGAGGGGAATGAGGAATTCAGGTTGAGGGAGAAGTTGAATTTCAGCTTCACATAGAGAATCCAGTTTGAAATATAAAATGAACATTTGAAAATGTATGTCTAGAATTAATGTGTAAAAGATAAGGTAAAGGAATTAAAAAATCATTTGCCTTTAAATAAGTAGTTGAAGCCATGGTGTAGGTGAAATTGCCTAGGAATGAGAAAACTAATATTTGAAAAGGTTGACGTGTGAGATGAGGACGGTAGAACATTCATTAGCTTTGGCAACAACAAGTTATTCTAAATTTCTACACCAATGTTGTTCCATTGGAGGCAGAAAGAAAATTTCAGTAGTTTGAAGGTGGATAGAGTGACAGTAGACAACCCAATCCCCTTCTCGTGTGTGAGAAGTGAAATAAAGAAAGACAGCTAGGAGACTACTCAGTCAAGAAATGAAATTGAGAGTCAGAAAAGACCAGAATTGGTGATAGTTCTACACAGACTAGGTATTTGAGTTCATATTTAAGGCTTTGAATGTTATGCTTTTTCAACTATTGTTAAATTACTAATAGTTTCATATAAAGGTACACCAAGAAGAAGAGCTTTACATGTGTATTCAATGCCAACCAGTCATATCTGTGCCAGGCACTAGCTGTACAACCTAAGATCTTTAACATAGGAATACAGTTATTAAGGTAATTAAATATATTGATAAATATAAAGCATTACAACAATGCCAGGCATGTAGCAAATGCTAACGTGCTATTATTGTACATGAAAATGAAAGAAACCTCTGGCAGAAGGTTTTCATGAGATAATTGATAGCACACATTGAGAGAGGTATATTCTATTGAAAGCAGGTAATCGGGACTAGAAAAGGAAAGAGAACTGGGGCTAGTATTTACAGATATTTTTGTAGATCAGGACTGAGTGGCGAAAAATCATAATTCAGCTTTTTGAGTACATTTTAGATTTCAGTGCTTTTTCTAGCCCATTAAATATCTAGACATTTCAGAATGAGAAATGTAGAGAAACTTGAATCAATACTATTACATTTCTAACGTGTATACAAGGTTATATGGTTTACAAAGCATTCGGGGTATTCTGTCATGCTAGTCTGAAAAACTACCCTAATATTGGTGGTGGTATTGATATGACTACACCTAGTATCTGTTTACCTAGCAAATGATAGGCGTGGGGTCTAAGCCTCTTCCTCCAAACACAGAACTTCTTGGGAGCCTGAAATTCCTGATTCATTAGTGAATTCTGGGGGAGGGGAAAAATAACAATGAGTACAGTAGAACTTAGGCTAGTATCTGCAAAACTAATATCTGCTAAGTGAGCATATGCTTCATGAGCCGAGTTCATGATCTACAAGGGCTGCAGTCTAGATGTATACATTCCAATTCAAAGTATCACTGTGGTACTTCCTTACTACACACCCCTAAAAGTCATTGTCTGTATAGTCATCCTTATCCTCAGACTTGGAAATAAATATGTGCTCAGTAAATAAATACTTACTGATCTGAGCTTAGAGGAGTACTGTTTATGTCTGGGGCATTCTCAGTAATGGTATTCCTGAACTTATTCATAACCCTCAAGTTCTACAGTGTTGAACAGTACAAAATAGCACCAATGATGTAGTTTTTCTTTTTTTTTAATGGCTGTATTTTTAAAGAAAGGAAAAATGCTTTGGGGAAGATTACAAAATGTAGATCATTTTTCCCCTTCAGTTCAAAGACTTGCACCATATTGAGCAAATGTTTATATAGGCTGTTGCTGGGGGAAGAGAGATAACAATGAGTACAGTAGAACTCATTTAGACTAATATCTGTGAAAGGGGCTGATCTGCTAAGTGAACAGATGTTTCATGAGCTGAACCAAAATGAAGTGATGACTTGTGCCAAAACAGATTCACCAACACCAAGAAGATTTGTAAAATTGGATACAATATTAGGTCATTAAGAAAAAGTCGTATTAATACGTGAAGTTTGTCAGTTATCATTGATTAATTGCTGAGCACCTATCAGTTTTCACAAAAGATAAATTTGGGCATTGCCATGTCAAGTCTATACAACCCTGCGTTATTAGGCATTATCAATTTACAGATGCAAAAACTGAGATGCAGAGAAGTTAAATTGCTCTGGGTTATAATACAGTTAGCAGAAAGTATGCCTAGATAATCAGTTTTATATAGCTCGTAAGACAAATACATTGCATTAAAAATTACCTTTGTACCATGAATATTCTGAGACATAATTTTCAGTGCCGGGTAGGAAGAAGAGTGTTACAGATCAACCTGAATCTCCCTGTCCCCAGTCACACATCCCAATATAAGGCTTGATCACTCTGGAGGAAATAACACTTAACTGTCAGGAATGGCATGGAACTGTATCAGGACATGAGACAAATATTGTCCATTATGAAACATTAGTCACAGTTCTATTGGTTTCTCAGCAGTGCAAACATTGCCAAGTTTTTCTTGTAGTTATGAATAAAAACACAGGGAAAACTCAGTCTAGTTTCATGAAGTGAGTCAAGGAATCTGTTTTCCTGTACCATTATGCCCATGCTTGAACACAATTTACAGTTAGGTGATAATGACTTCAGGCTATTCACACTGGAAATGTAAATGTAAATATCCCCTGCACATCTCTGGAGCTGTTATCCTGGGTCATGCAGGTACTTTCTAAACCTCAATGTAAATAATGTCAGTTAACTATCACAACAAATCTATCAGATGATTACTATTTTAAATTGATTTTATTGAAGGAATATTACATTTTAATATTAACCTGGTCTGAGGAATACATGACAGCAAGCTTACATTGTGTATATATATATATACTGCATTAAAATATTTTATTGCCGAAGCTCTGACTTTACACATCAAAATGAAGTTGTATGTGTAGATACCCTGTACATGCAGTTTCTCTGTTCCTAACATCTATGTCAGCACACCCTTCCCTCCACCAAATCACCATTGTACAAGAGGGCCCTGCCTCTTGCCATCATCCCATTCCCTACTGGTAACCTCTGCTATATTGCAAGTGTCCAAGTGTTGGTTTTCTTTCATGTTTCTTTGTTTTTTTTCTATTTATATTTCACCGATGAGTGAGATTATCTGGTATCTTTCTTCTTTTGGCATACTTCACTTAGCATAATCCCCTCTAATTCCATTGATGTTGATTCAAATGACAGAATTTCATCTCTTCCAAGGGTTGAGGAGTGTATATGTACCATATCTTTTTTATCCAATCATCTGAAGCTGGGTGCTTACGTAGTTTCCAGTTCTTAGCTATTGTGAACAGGGCTGTAATAAACAGTGGGGTGCGTAAGTCTCTGCAAATTAGTGCTTTTGCATCTTTTGTGTAAACACCCAGAAGTGGGATAGTGGGATCTTTTGCGATTTCCATTCTCAATTCTTTGAGGACTCTCCACTGCTTTCCAAAATGGTTGCACTATTTTACACTCTAACCAACAGTGAATAATAGTTCCCCTTTCACCACATCCTCTACAGCATTTGTTTCCTTTTTTGGATGACAGTCATTCTCACAGGTGTGGGGTAAGATCTCATTGTTGTTTTGATTTGCATCTGCCTGATGAGGAGAAGTAGAACATCTTTTCATTTACCTGTTGGCCATGTGTATGTCATTCTTGGAGAAGTGTCTGTTAAGGTCATCTGTCCATTTTTTAATTGGATTATTTGGGCTTTTGATGTCCAATTTTATGAGTTCTTTGCATATTTTGGAGATACAACCCCTTGTCAGAGGTGTGATGGGCAAATATCTTCTTCCATTCCGTTGGACGTCTATTTGATTTGATGTGCTTTTCTCTGACTGTGCAGAAGCTTTTCAGTCTGACATAATCTTATTTATTTTGGATTTTATTTCCCTTGCTACTGGAGTTGAGTTCCCATAGATATCTCTTAGGTCAATGTCCAGTAGTTTTTGGCCTACATTTTCTTTTATGAATATTTTAATGGTTCCCATCCTGATACCTAAGTCTTTAATCCATTGGAGTTAAGTTCTGTGTATGATGTTAGGTAGTGATCTAGTTTCAACTTTTGCATATGGCTGTCCAGTTCTCCCAGCACTATTTACTGAGAAGACTACCCTTGCCCTTTTGTATGTTTTTTGCTCCTTTGTTAAAAATTAAATGCTCATATATGTGTGGGTATGTTTCTGGGTTTTTAATTCTGTTTCATTGATCTCTATTTCTGTTTTCAGTCTAAAAACATGCTGCTTTGATTATTATTGCTTTGTAGTAGAGTTTGAAGTCAGGAAGCATGATTCCTCTGTTGTTTTTTTCCCCTCAGGATTGTTTTTCTATTCTGGGTTGTTTATAGTTCTGAATAAATTTGGTGTTGTTTTTGTTCTGTATCTGTGAAGAATGTCTTTGGAATATTGATGGGAACAGCATTGAATCTGTATATTGCCTTGAGTGATATGCTCATTTTGACTATGTTAATTCCTCTAATTTACAAGCATGGACTATCTTTGCATTTCTTTGTGTCATCTTTTATTTCTTCTAGCAATGTCTGAGAGTTCTTCAGGGTATAGGTTCTTCACCTCTTTGGTTAAATTTATTCCAAGGTATTACAATCTTTTGGATGCAATTGCTAATGGTATTGTTTTCTTGAGTTCTTGTTTTGCATTTTCATTGTTAGCATACAGAAAAGCAACAGATTTTTTAATATTAATTTTGTAGCCTGCCACTTTATTATTTCTAGTAGCTTTCTACTTGAGTCTTTGAATTCTCTATACATTTTATCATGTCATCTGCATAGTGATAGTTTCACTTTTTTCTTTCCAATTTGGATACCTTTTATATATTTTTCTTGTCTGATTGTATTGGCCAGGACCTCCAACATGATATTAAATAATAATGGGGAGAGTGGAAATCCTTGCCTTATTCCTGATCTTAAAGGAAAAGCTCTCGGTTTTTCTCCTTTGAGTGCAATGTTGGCTAGTGTTTGTCATAGCCTTTACTATGCTGAAGTATATTTCTTTTATAACTATTTTTGGACGGCTTTAATACAAAAGATGTTGAATCTTATTAAATGCTTTTTCTGTAGCAATTGAGATGATCACGTGTTTTTTTTCTTTTTAAATTTGATACAGTATATCACACTTATTGATTTGCATATGTTGAAGCATTCTTGCATCCCTGGAATAAATCTCATTTCAACTTGGTGAATTAGTCTTTCAATATATTGTTGAATTTGCTTTGCTAGTGTTTTGCTGAGAATTTTTGCATCAATATTCATCAAAGATATCAGTCTATAATTTTCATTTTTGGTGCTGTCTGTATCTGGTTTTGGAATTAATGTAATATTGGCATTGTAGAATATGTTTGGACGTTTACCATCTTCAATTTTCTTTAACAATTTAAGAAGGATTGGCATTAATTCTTTGAATGTTTTATAGATTTCAGGGGTGAAGCCATCTGGTCCAGGGCTTTTGCTTTGGGGGAGATTTTATTACTGTTTCTATTTTCTTGTGACTAATCAGCTCATGGTTTCTAGCTCTTCTTGGCTTAGTCTTGGATTATTGTATATTTCCAGTCCATTTTTCTTTGTTTTCCAGTTTGTTGCCATGTAGTTGTATGTAATATTCTCTTTCTATCCTCTGTATTTCTGCTATGTCTGCAGTGATTATTCCTCTTTCATTTTTTATTTTATTTATTTGTGTTTTCTCTCCTTTTTTGTGGGTCTGGCTAGTGGCCTATTTTGTTTATTCTTTAAAATAAACAACTTTTGTTTTCATTGATTTTTTTGGATAGTCTTTTTGGTATCTATTTCATTGATTTCTGCCCTACACTTTATTATTTGCTTTCTCCTATTGGATTTAGGCTTCTTTTTTTCTATTTCCTAGGTAAAGGTTTAGATTATTTTATTTGTGATTCTTCTTGTTTCCTGAAGTAGGATTGCATCACTATTAATTTCCCTCTTATTAATGCCTTTGCTGCATCCACAGAATCTAATATGTTGTATCTTCATTTTCATTTGACTACAGGTATTTTTAAATTTCATCGATTTCCTCCTTCACCCAATGGTTGTTCAGCAACATGTTTATTCTCTACTCTTTTGCAGTTCTCTTCTCTTCTTTTTGGTTGATCTCCAGTTTGCTGCCATTGTAATCTGAAAAGAGGCTAGATTTGATCTTAGTCTTTCAAAATTTATTGAGACTTGTTTTGTGTTTCAATATATCGTCTATCCTTGATAATCCATGAATACTTGAAAAGCATGTGTTGTCTTTTTTTTTATCGTTTTAGGGTAAGGTACATTTTATCTATTAAGTCCATTTCTTCTACTTTGTTGCTTAAAGATCTTGTTTCTTTATTGATTGTATGGATGCTCTATCTTTTACTGAAAGAGGAGCATTAAATACCCCTACTATTATGGTGTTTCTATCCATTTCTCTTTTTATAAATATCTGTCAATTTGCTTGATACATTTGAGTGCTCCTGTAATTGGTACATATATATTAGTAAGTGTTATTTCTTTCTATTTTATTGATCCCTTTATCATTATATAATGACCATCTTTATCTTCTGTTACCTTCTTTAGTTGAAGAATACTTTAAGGTGACTACTTTGATTCCTGTTCTTTTTTCAATTCATGATTAGCTTGGAGTACCATTCTTCATCCATTCACTTTAAATTTGTGCTTGTCTCTTGATCTTAGATGAGTTTCTTGAAAACAGATTGAGTTGAGTTTTGTTTTATAATCCATTTAGCCACTCTGTGCCTTTTAATTATTAAATTCAGTCCATTTAAATTTTGAGTGATTATTGATATTTGAGGACTTGCTACTGCAATTTTTTTATTATTTTCTGGTTTTTAAATCTATTTGTTACCTTATTTAGATTTCTGTAAAGTTTCTTATTGTTGGTTTATATAGTCAGCCTCTTTCAACATTTTGTAGAGGAGGTCTCATGGAGCAAAATCAGCTTTCATTTGTTGGGAAAAGCCTTTATCTTTTGAATTTGAGAGTTTTGCAGATTATAGTAGATGACTGGCACTTTTTATCTTGTAGTATTATTGAAGACATTATTGCATTCTCTTCTAATCTGCAGAGTTACTGCTGAGAAGTCTGAGGTTAGTCTGGTGGGAGATCCTTTACATTTTTTCTCCTGGTCAACTTTAGAATTCTTTGTCTTGGACTTTTGATAGTTTCACAATTATATGTCTTGTTGTAGGTATCTTTGCATTTATGTAACTGGGAGTTCTGTTGACTTCATTGATGTATATTAATTTCCTTTTTTAAATTTGGGAAGTTTCCAGCAATAATTCCTTTGAATAATCTCTCTGTTCCCCCTTTTTTTACTCTTTACCTTCTGGCACACCCAATATTCTTATGCTGCCTTTCTTAAGGGTGTTATAGAGTTCTCTGAGTATTTCTTTTTTTTTTTCCTTTTTCTTTTGTGTTTAATTACGCTTTTTTCTTTCACATGGTTCCTTTCTGCATTACTATCCTCTAGATCACTAATCCTTTCCTCCATTTGGTTTGTTCTACTCCACAGCTTTCTATATTATTCTTTTTTGAATTTTATTTGTTATTATTGAAGGGATATTGCATTTTTTACAATGACTTGTTTTGAGGTATACCTAGTGGTATTTTTGCATTTACAAATAACATAGTAGATTTACTAATATCCCCATTTTTATCCCTTCATTTACATTTAATTCCCTTCATCCCATTTTCCCCTGCAACTTCCCTGTCCCTTTGGTACCCCCTTATTTGCCTTTTTGCCTCTATCTCTAAGTGCCCAAAGTTGTTTGGAATAGTGTTCTCTCTCTCTCTCTCTCTCCCTCTCCCCCTTTTCCCCATGTTTAGTATTGTTTAATTTATGACATTTATTTGTTTTTTCTTTGCTCATCACATGAGTGCTATCATACAATGTCCGTCCTTCTTCTGACTTATCTCACTAAGCATAATTCTCTCCAAGTCCATCCATATTGTTGCAAATGGCAGAATAAATTCCTTTTTGATGGCTACATAGCAGTCCATAGTGTATAAGCACCAGTTTCTTTAATCATTCCTCTGTTGATGGGCATTTAGGTAGCTTCCAGCTCTTGGCTATTGTGAATTGTGTTGTAATGAACATGGGGGGTGCATATAACTTCAGATAAGTGTTTTTGTGTCATTGGAGTACATGCCCAGTAGAGGAATAACTGGATCATAAAGAATTTCTATTCTCAATTCTTTGAGGACACTCCATACTGCTTTCCAGGATGGTTGCACCACTTTACATTCCCACCAACAGTGAGTTCCCTTTTCTCCACATTCTCTCCAGCACTTATTATTTCCATTTTTTGGATAACAGCCATTCTTACTGGCATGAGGTGATATCTCATCTTTGTTTTGACTTGCATTTCCCTAATGACAAGAGACAAGGAGCATCTTTTCATAAACTTGTTGACCATTTGCGTGTCTTCCTTGGAGAGGTGTCTGTTAAGGTCATCAGCCCATTTTTTGAATGGATTGCTTGTATTTTTGTTGTCCAATTTTTTGAGTTCTTTATATATCTCAGATATTAAACCCTTATCTGAGGTGTGAGAAGCAAATATCTTTTCCCATTCAGTTGGATGCTTTTTGTTTTTATGTGAGTTTCTTTTTGTTGAGTAGAAACTTTTTAGTTTTATGTAATCCCACTTGTTTATTTTGGATTTTATTTGCCTTGCAATGGGAATTGGGTTGCCAAAGGTATCTCTTAGTTCCATGTCTAATAATGTTTCGCCTCCATTCTTTTCTATGTGCTTGATGGTTTCTGATCTTGTATCTAGGTCTTTAATCCACTTTGAGTTAATTTTTGATTATGGTGTTAGGTAATGGTCTAGTTTCAACCTTTTGGCCAACCCCCCAGGTGTGTAGTGGAGGGTGCATGGAACCTGTCTGCTCCTGTCTTTCCATCTCTAATTTTCTCTTTCTGGGTTTTTTCTAGCCAAGAGCTATTGGCAGTGTTGTTCAGTTTGGTTCAGGCTTGTGGCTGCCTGCCCGTTGTGAGCTCGTGCCACTAGAGGTTTGGGAAACGTCCTGTGTTCTTTTGGAAGAAAAAGGGTGAGGCAGCAAGGGTATCACTGCCACTTCTAACCCCAGGCATGTGAAGACAAAGGCTGAGTACTTTTACCGCCACCATGCTTCCTTTCCGCGGTTCTCCTTTGTTAGCCAAGAGTTGCCAGCAGCATTGCTCAATTTGGCTCAGGCTTGTGGCTCCCTCCTCTGCCTGAGTTCATACCTCTAGAGATCAGCGGGGCTGTCCTGAAGTCTGAGCTGGGAGAAGAGGGACTCAGTAGTGGATCCTACTTTCTCAAACCCTGGGTGGGTGTTGGAGGTCACCGTGACTGTTTTGCACTCTTTAGAATGTCTGCTCAGCCTGCACGGTTCCAGCTAGGCTCTCTGGCAGGGGAAGGCAGATGGCATCTGCACCAGAACTCTCCTTTCTGGGGCTCCCCTTTGCTGCTGTATTCTTCATTGAATTCCTGTGTCTCTCACCCACCTGTAGAGCTGGCTGTTAGTCTTCTTCTGCTCTCCAAGTTGTTCTGGCCAATGATGAAGGAGGGAAATCCCTTTTTCTGTGTTGGCTCCGAAACACTGTTTGTTTATTTTTTTTTCTGTACCGTGTCTCAGTGTTTGCTCCCTATAGACACCATCTTTGATTCTCTATATTATTCTTAATTTCACTTATTACCTCCTTTGCATCCTGTATCTCTGTTAATGATTTTCTGTATAACTTCAATTTCTGCCTTCTCTTCCTTGGCTGTATTTTTGAGGTTGTTAGCTTGTTTCTGAATTTTCTTTTAACTCTGAATTTTTATGATTCAGGAATTCTTTATCTGTTAAAAAGTTCCAATCATCATGTCTTTGAAGTTAATTTCTGGTGAGTTGTCATTCTGTCGTGTTTCCACAGCTTGAGGTTTCAAAGTGTGTGGTGTCTCCTTACCCCATGTTATGGATTCTTATTGCTTAGCTGCTAGTCTTTTGTCTTTCTGCCAGGGTTGCTGTAGTTGTCCTTTATATTTCTGACCCTTAGAGGTTTCTGTAGTGTGATTTATTACTGTGTCAAGGAGTGAGGATGACTGCTGGTGGGGGTGGGGGGATGTGTAAATCAGGCAGCTGTTGCAGCCTGGTTTGGGTCGGGGGACTTGGTTCAGCTAATAGCACTTGACTGGCTGGAGCTAGAAGACCTGTCTCTACTGAATGCACTTGGCCTTGCCATCCTCACCAAGACACCATAACTGAGTCCCACCCTCCACAGACTGTACCATCAGAGTGCTCTGCTGCAAAAGCCTGAGTTCCAAGGTGTGGGGCAGGAGGAATGCCAGTGCCATCTCCTCTGTGTTCCTGGTTTTGTTACTCTAAACCTATTTTTGAACTTTATTCAAGCCAATAATCCATGTAGGCAGCAATCTTGCTCCTCCTTCCCTCCTTCAGCTTGACCTAGGCTTGCCACTCTAGGCTGTGTCCATATCCATGCTGCTGGACTGTAAAGTGGCCTTAGCTGTCATTTCTGTAAGTGCCCTTTGCTGAACACAAAGGAAGTAGTTACTTCTTCAGCGGCTAATGTTGCCTCTGTGCAGCATTTGCACACTTCTCTCACCCACTTTCAAAGTCTGTTGTCCCTCTGTAAATTCCTTCTTAAAGCTAAAGAAGCTGCTGAAACTCAGATTTGTTCATTAAAACAATGCCTATAAAACATTGCATGCAGTGCTTGCCATTCCCTTTGGCAAATGCTCTTGTTAATTATTGTTATTCTAACTGCTACTGTTGCTGAAATAGGCATGCACTCCCCTGCGTCCCATATCCTGTGACTTTCTGACCTTAGCAGGCATCACTTTTATCTGCTCTTAATCTTATTCTAGAACATCTCTTGGAATCCAGACTACCTCTTAAAATTACTAAGTCACAGAATTCTCAGAGCTAATAGGAATTCCATAGGTGGGGACCATTCTCTCTTCCTCTCCAATTTCTCTTACCAAAAAGGAAATAGGTTCAATACAATGACATATGAAGGACTCTAAAGATCCCCTTTATGAGGTTCCCAAGCAGTATTCTGGATTCTCACTCCCCACTTTGAATCAAATGACTCTCTGGATTCTCATACCACGTTGTTAGTTTCCTAAGTGAGTGCATTCTTTGTTATACTCATTCAATTTGTCAGTCTCTCTCCCCACTTGATTGTGACCTCCCCAAGGAAAGTAACAATTAATTACAAGCTCATTGCATTGCTCTCTTATATCAAGATTAATCTATTTTTCCTTATATTATTTAAAAATATCTGTCATTCTGCTAGGCTAAAAGTTGTACTGCACAATTTTATTTCGTAGTCTACAAAATTGTAGAAATCAAGCAAAAAAAAATCTGCCTTTTACTCTCTATTGCTCATGGCTAACAAGGTGCCCAGTGTTCACTGGTGCTTGATACATACTTGATGAGTCTATGTTCTAAAATCTACTCTGTGCCTAATACATAGTAGGTGTTTAATATATGCACTGTTTTATATGTACACCACTTATTTTTACAGTGTAAAAATTGCATTTTAATTCTAAAGGCTTCAACACTTCAAATATGTGAATCCTAAATGGATGACATATTTCTTTGAGAGAAAAAACACAATTATTTAAAAATGGCCTCAAGTCTAATAGTTAATGCTCAAGCATGACTTATTTACCAACTGAAATGCTTTTTCTCTTTGAGAAATATGTAATGCAACACAAGTCACAGCTCACTTAAATGTTGGATGAAAATGACTTTGTAATTTTAAATAATACAAATTTACTTTGTTTGATTTATGACTTAGCAAGACTCAAATACAACTAGTTACTCTATAATGTATATTCAGTTTTAAATGTCCGAATGTATCTTGTAAAGAAACAAAATAATACAAGAAGCCTGCAGAAATATGTTTTATTCTTATTATTTCTATTATCATTATTATTTTTTTAAATCACTGTGCACCTTATTCCTGGATCCCATGAGTGGGATGGAGTATTTTTTTAAGGTAATAATTTAAGAGGTCTTTTGAAATAATGCTATACATTTTGCAAAGTTTTCTTTTTCAGAAAAGTCAAAAGGAAGGAGCATGCAATTTGGAGTTTAGAAGACCCAAATCTGAGACTACAGATTTAAAAAACAACTTTTTAAACACTAAGCCAGTTAGAACCAGCTATTTAATTTTCAGGGCCCAGGACAGCATTCAAATGGGGCTCCCTTTGTTCGAAAAGAATTAAGAATTTCATGACGGTGATCACAGTGTCCAGTCTTTCTAAGTGTGCGTCCTGTGTGACCACACAGGGAGTAGCTGGTCTGCAGTCAGTCAGGAGAGTTAACTGAGTTTATACAACATACCTCACACCATATTTGATTCATAGTAAGTATTTAACATATTTTGGTTTCTCCCTGGCATTTTCAAGTCATTTTAAAAGAGTCCGTCAAATAAAGTGCATTCAGTTGTTTGTGTTAGAAATTAATTCTCTACACCATGGGGACAAAGAGGTCTCTAATGTAACCCAAATACCATCCTCTTCAGGAACATAAGGAAAAGAAGACATACAAGCCCCAGGGCATCCAAGACTGGTTAGTTGAGATATGTCACAAATAGTAGGTAGTTCTGTGGGACTCTATTCCTATTTGAAAACTTATACTTTGAAATGATGTACTACCTGGAATTCCAAATGGCCAAATTAAGGAAACAAACCATCAAACAGAAGGTTCTGGCTCTCAATATGATCATCTTAGGCACGTCAGGGAGGGAGTGTGGAGTTGCATGTTTCCTAATGAAGGTGAAAAACACCCCAGAATAGATGTGTCCCAGATGGTCACAGAAATGGACCCCTCTAGCTTCTCTCCTCACCTCCACATTCAGCTGTACCATGAAAGGAGATGCTTTGTTCATGTAAGGCTATAATCACAGAGTTTTATAAAATCTCCTTGTGGAATGTATATGACATCTGGAATTAAAGAGGTATTCTCTTTTAATCACTGTTCAGTCTTCCACAGGGATAAATGAGTACATGGGTAGCTTCCAGCTGCCCAAACTGATTTAGTTAAATAATGTAATCTATTTGTACACAAATGCGGAATAAATGTCACTGAAGTTCCTCAGCATGCAGTTATAATGAGTTATCCCTTTCTCAAGGTGATTAGGGGTGTTTAGTTTGTTTCAAATGCACATCAAACCTCATGATTGCCAATGAGCCAGGGACAACCTAAATTAGCTGCCCACAGCTGCTGACCTCTGCAGCCACAGCAAAACCATTCCTTTGGGGATTGAATCTCCTCTAATGGTTGAGTTTGGAGCTCATTTTTTATCCACTCTCTTTAAAAGTGTAATGTTCTTATCCAGCATCCACAGATGCAAGTCACTTCAGAGCTCATCAGGAAATACAATCAGAAAGTTAAGATGAGCAGGACCTTAGCACTCATTGAGTTTAAATGTTATTTTACAAATGAGGAACCTGAGGTCCAGACATGTTAAGTTCTTTAGACAAGTCCCCAGTGATTCAATGTCAGACTATAAATTAAAACCCAGAATTAGGACTCCCAGGTTCTTGTCTTTTCTCACACCTCCATTTAGTTTCAGTATCTTAAAAGGACATACCAGGTGAGGGAGATTATGTACCATGGATGGGAACTTGGCTTCTGAAGGTAGTGTAACCAGATGCCAGACAGTGCCAGGTCACATGGTCTCTCTAGTCCTTTAACAAGTCACTTCCTGAGTGCGGCCGTCAGTCACCTTGTCAGAAAAATGAGCATTAAATCTGTTTTCTAGGAATTGTTTATTCTGTCTTAGACATTTTATTAGCATTTACTTCTTTCAATTGCCGTAACTCCTTTAACTAATGGCTTTCTTTCCTGTTCTTAAATGTATCTTCCCAAGGATGCTTCTGGTTTCTAACTCACAAAATTAAAAAAAAATGTTAAAAGATGAAAGCTGAGTGAAAAGTGATTCACGTATTGTCTTCTCTAAAGAGATGAAACCTGCAAGAAGGGATACATAACAGAAACTATCAAGTCAACAAAATGAGATTGTGCCTTTTGCCGATGAATATCCATCTTCCTGTCTTGGTCAGATAACTATGGAAGAAGTAGTTCTATCACCTCGCGCCAAACTGATGCCTCTGCAGCTACTGCTGGCTTTCATGAGAAAAAGTAATCATTGTGTGCTATTTGAATGTCTTCATAATTTATGGTTTTGATACTGATCAGTACTCCATGGTCTAAGAAGATCAATAGTGCCATGTTCATTAGCCCTGAATTGAATAGCTCTCACACTTTGGCCAGACGATGGTAACTGTTTTTAATGAGTTTTTGCCAGTTGGCATCAAAAGTAGATTCTATGTCACTGGTAATTCCCTTAGTTATCTAGGGGTTTATCATACCCTCATTCAGCCATGAAGGTCAGAGAAGTTACTCTCTGCAAAGATGACTGTAGCTACATTCTTAAAATGAAGAGTATAGCTATCTAGTAGCTGCGGAGTAATAGTTGCCTTTACTCAAAACCTGTGGCGACGGGAGGTCACGCATTTTCTCCATCATGCTATGATGGAGTCATTATACCATTTTGAAAAGAAAAGGGAGAGACCTGAGTTTTAATTCCAGACTGGCTCCTTGTTTACTGGCTTCAGGAAAGCTAGTCAGTGTGGAAGATTGTTACTTGGATGGCCTCTAATAAACTATGTCTCGCCATACATAGGATATTGTGTAATCTCCTTGAACTTGGGAAGCTTTAAACGCTTGATATTTTAGCCAAAGATAACTTTATGCTTTGCTTTAACCAACAGAATGCAGAAGAACAGCCATTCTGCCAGTCATTGAACTCAATCTTAAGGACTGACAGTCTCCACTTTGGCACTGTGAAGGTTGATAGTACTAAGGAAGAAGTCTGACTACTCTGGGACTGCCACTTGGCTTCAGTGAGGAAGCCCAAGAAACAAGTGATGACTCATACTGCCCGTGGTTCTCCACATGGAAGAGACTTAGGCTGTGGTTGATACCCCAGCTGGATCCTCAGCTACTGGGAAGCACCAGTTGACCGCCATGTTGACTGAAACCACTGTGTGCCTTCCTCTCATCGAGTACCCATCTAATACAACAGAGCATGGAAGACTACTGATATAACCAACTCAGTTATGTGAAGTAGTAAGTCATCTTACTATAAGGATATTTTAATAAAATACTACATGACAGAGACAGTTAATCTTCCAAACTTTTTTCTTTAAATCTCTGTTTTCCTATCTAGAAGTTGAGATTCAGGGCTAGAGAATCTACTTAACACACCAGATACGACTTTTAAAGTCCTTCTGAGTATCAGTCAGCATTTCTGGCTTCCTCTCCTCTATCCACCCAAATGACACTTGAGCCACCTATGGTCATTCTGAATTCTCTGATATGTGGCTGATGTAAATTTTTGACCATTTGAACTTCAGGTAATAGCTCAGATATCTCAGGAATTTCACATTATTTTTCCTTTCCTCTGCCTTTTTATCTGCCATGAATCCCTTTCTCTATTAGGTAAAATGCCACCTTCTCTGTGAAATTGTTCTCATTCACCCCTGCCCACAAGCTTTCTGAAATGTAATTGCTGCTGGGCTCCTAGACAAAATTTCTTAGCACAAAGAGAGCCAAGAACAAATGACAAATTCCTTGAATGACCAAATCAAAAGATTCTCCTTTATCCTTGACTGTCTGTGATCTTTTGGTTTGATCTTGAAGGCTGCTTTTTTTTTTTCAGTATGATTATTAAAAATAAGATTTAAAATATCTGATATAATATATTGCACGTATAAATTCAATCATTTATTAAATGCTCAGTATGCACTCAGTACTGGATTATTTTATTTAGATTATATCTTTGAATTTTTATAATAGCTCATATTAAATAAGCACTATTAATATCTCCATTTTACAGATAAGAAAACTGAGATTCACAGAGTCTTCAAAAACTGCTCAGGACTGCCAGAATAGTAAGGGTTTGGTCGTGATTTGAAATCAGGTTGCCTGGTTCTAGGACAAAGATTTTCCATTGTTTCTCAGAAAACGACGTTTACTTTGTGTTCCCAGGTGAACTCAGATACCTTGCACATAGTAAATACTCAGTAAATATGTGCTGATTAAACAAATGAGTGAATGTTTGAGAAAATACAAAATGAAAATACATTCATTTCAAATGACAAAATTTCAAATTATAAATGAGATAAAGTAAAACTAGGTTAGACTCTGCATAAGGACTGCTCCTACAGAAGTATACCTGCTCAGAGCCTCCCTTGAACTCAGTCTAGAGGACTGTCAGTCATCGGAGTTGCTGTACCTTCTCATTTCTTAATTTCTGAGAATGGGTTCCAGATGTCCAATGCCCCTGTTCCCCTTTGGATTAACATTGGACTTTGATGACTTTAAACAGGCTGACATAGTTCTCAAGGTGTCGTGACACTTCCTTAGAGTATTTGCTATGGGTCTTATTTGCAAATACATGAGTAAAGAAATTATAGAAAAGAATAAATTCACATTAATTGAGGGGTTATGTGCCAGGCATTGAGCCAGATGGAGCTTTATGGTCTCAGGTTTGTTATCTTATTTGTCAAATGTAGAGGTCTGAAATGTGTAAGCGACTGCTCCTAGGTCACACAGCTGATGAGCAGAGAAGGTAGAGGGCAGCTCAAATGCAAATCTGTCTGATACCAATATAGTGTGCATTTACTCCCTCACACCGTTTCTCATAATGTCTATTCTTGGGAAGTTCATATGGCATAAAACTGACCAGATACTCAAGATGCCTTGTAATTAAATGCCACATAAGACTTTAAGGTATGTACTGACACAGGGACTTGGGGAGAGTTGGTTACTGTAAGGGTAGTGTAAGACAGCTTCTTATTTGTGGTGAGGCAATAGTGAACTTGAGAAAAATCGCGATTGGGAAGGATTGACTGATGAATGGGGCCTGAGAGCATGTACAACTTTAATTACTAGTTCCTTTACACAAAATTGAAGTCCCACTGTGTGTAAAATACCACGCTAGGCATTATGAATAATGCAGACTGGGCTATTTTAAGCTGCCATGTCTACCCATACACACACCACTCTCTCTGTATGCCATCTTCTCCCTGATATCATTCACCCATTGGAACCTTAATGTCTAAAGACCCATCCTGCTGCCTTCTCTGCAAGAAAATCTTTTACCTTTGGGTCAGTGAACCAGATTATTTGGACCTGAATGCTGGCTTGAGTAGTAAGCACGTGGGTAAGTTCTAGACAAGTAACTTCTCTGTGATCCAGATTCCTTGTTTATAGAATGAAGGTATACACCTTATAATATAATTACAGGAATTTAGTAATATGCATAAAGAATTCAGCACAGTTCTAGAAAATCTTCTGGGTCAATAAAAAATAGCTGCAATGATTATGGTGGTGATGATGAAGGAGGGAAGGAGGTGTAGGGAAGATGAGAAAGAGAAAAGGAGGTGGCTTCTCCTAACAACTCCAACATAGTGGATGACACTGCCTTGGGTTACCAGTGTCCAAACATAACTTACATGCTCTCCACCCCCATCAGACAGTGACCTTCTCAGGACAGTATCAATAAAATGAGGACCTGAATTCTACTGTTAGCACCAACCAGGTTTTTAACAAATGCTAAATTAAAAGCATTCTGAATGAGTTCATGGAGTATGCATCAATATATCATTGCTTATGGTTGTCCAAAAGGAACACAGGGATAAAGAGTCAGTAGGAAGACAGTTTTTTTTTATATGCACCAATAGAAGGAATAAAAACAAAAACTCTTGTTGTAGGGAAATAAAATTTTTCTGAGAAATTGAAAGAAGGGGAAGTTAGTATCTACTGAACACCTTGTATGTGTTAACCACTCTGTAGGGACAGAAGCACATATAAATCTTAATAAAGCTATATAGAGATTCCATTAATTAATTCATATTATGTGACTGCTGATAACTAGTAATAATGTTAAAAATAAGTGATTTATTAAATTTATTAATTTCTGAATTATGCCATGTAAATAATTATCATATTTGATTATATTTTATTCTCAAAAGAATTGTATGCTATTTTTATGTTCACTTTATAAACAAGGAAAGATTTCAGTGAAGTTCATGACTTAAAAGTTGTTTAGCCGTGAAGGGGCAGACCCAGCCCTAACTGAATCCAAAGTTAACTCACCTCTATGACATCGTGGTTTAACCAGTCATTAGGTCTCATTTGATAAATCAAAACTGGTCAAATTCATTACCAAAATCAGAACTGATTCACTGTATTGATAAATTGCCATTTTGTTAATTGTTTGATTATTGAAATCCAGTTTGAAGGAAAAATAAATGATGTGAGTATTGTAACATTTTAAAAATAGATTTCTAAGGAGAACAAAGCAGTATCTGGGTTTGCTTATAGAAATTATGAAGCAATGTATAAGGCAGCCATGAAAAAAACACATTGGAATCTCTAACTGCAGGGAGTCATTGACTGAAGGCCTTGGCTGCCACACTTTGATATCCATTGCTGTGTTTGCACCAAGGCTATTCCTCCCACAGGCTTCTCCAGGTCAAGTATTGAGTGTGGTAGGGATAGTAAGTCAGACTTGTTGCTAGGAGACTGGCTTTCCTCTGAACTGTTTGAGGACTCCCCAAAGGTTTTGCTGGATTTGACTCAGATTGCATGGTAGACCAGTGGATTTCCACCAAGCCTTCTCTCTTTCTGTCTCATAGGCTCACAAAACTGCCTTGTGATTTGTTGGCTCTCCATCACTCTAGGCAGACTCCTTGTTTTATCGCAGGTAGACATTTCCCCTAATAAAAATCCATGTAAGCTTAATTTGATCTTGGAGTCTGCCTCTTGGAGGACCAGACTAATACAATGTATTACACAGTCATGTCTCCATAAATTACCTTTCAGGCTACTTCATTTCTGACAATGATTTTTATGCAGAATGAAGAAACAAAGCTTAAAAAGACCACTGTGGCATGCCCTGGTGGAGTAGTGGTTAGATTAATTGCCTCTGAAGGACTCAAGCCACGCACCCCTGGGTTCAAGTCCTGAGTCCAGGGAGTGGGGTGGGGGACAATCAGCGTAAACAATTAGAAGGGAAACAAAATAAAATTCCTCCTCTCTTCTCACCTGCCTGCCTACCTACTCACCTTCATTCCTGCCTGCATCTATCATTTTTAAAAAAGCCCACTTGCCACTTATATGGAATATTAATTCTCTTAAAATACTGTAAGAGATTTTGTCATTTATTGGGTGTTTTGTATTCAGGGTCTTGTTTATTTTTACTACAACCCTACACTATAACATCATCATCTTCAATTGATATCAAATAAATGAGGAATACAAAGCTTCAGAAATGTCGAGAACATTCCCAAGTTTGCACTGTGACCCTAGACTTCAACCTAAATCTCATGACTTTCATAGACTGTAGTTTTTAAACATTAAATCCTGAGTATTTTCGGCATCACTTAGTGCTAATGTCAATGTCAGGTCCACATTATAGTGAAATACAATTTGGCCTAGATCTAGTTAAATGCTTTGAGAAAAGAGACATGAATATACCCAGGATCAGGTTAGTGGTAAGTGTTCAACAGTTATTTGAATTAAGTTGATAACTGATACACCTGCAAAAGATGTATGATGTTTAGTGAGAATCTAATCATCTAAGAGTCGTGTAAATTTGAATGGATTCGTTGAGGCTTTGAACTTTAAAATATTGTGTTTATTTTTTAAAAGGAAAAATGGATACATACCCAAAAAATGAATAAACATGAAACTCTGGTAAATAGTGGAAGCTGAGAACAGAAGGCTTTAATAAACCCACAGACTACAGACACATTTGTACAGCATACTGCACAAGATCGCTGGGCAATCTCGCTCCCTCATACTTAGTGCCTCATGTTATCTTTACAGCAGTCCTGCAGTAGCCATGATCAGTCCCTTCCCAGATTTGGAACAAATGAAGTTAGAAGGATAAAATTAAAACAAACAAACACACATTCAAGTGTTACAGTAGCAAGCGCTCCTGACTAGTGCTAAAGGGGTTACAGTAGCAAGCGCTCCTGACTAGTACTAAAGGGGATTGATGTGTCTGGGTAGAGAATGTAAAGTTATGGGCTACAGACCTATGAACAAGAATTTACACAAGAAGCTTTTCATAAAGGGTAATGACCATTAAGGGATGATTTCTATGATGGACATAGGAAGGAGGGATCTGAGGACACAGTGCAGGGGGCACTGGTTGACAGCACCCTTAGGAGAATAATGGGTGCAGTGGTAACTGTCTCTCAAATGGCCTTGTGGCTAGAGAAGATGAGTGGCAGAGGGAGGTGCAGACTGGATGAGGAAGAACATGGCAAATGCTATATGGTGACTAAATGACAAGCGAGCTCTGAAAACACTCAAAGCCTCTTCTGAGAATTTTAAGACATAGCAACTGGGTCAAATTTTATGGAGTGTATTTCCTGTGTGTGCAGGTTTAGACAAGAGTTAGTGAAATTTGGATTAAAAATTTACTTAAAGTAATATTGTACTATAACAGGTAAGTTTCAGATGTACATCATTATGTCAATATCTGAATATATTAAGTCCAATCCTTCGCCATATAATTGACCCCCTTTTATCAGATTTGCCTTTTTAACCTGACTATCTGCCCATCCTTCTACAGACTAAAATAAAAAAAATCAAATTCCAGTTGCATTACTGTGATCAGTATTTGGGAGTCCACTTGGTTGTAGAAAATGAGTCCTGAACTGGCAGTTAGAAAGCCTGCATGATAGTACTAACCTCACAACTCGTTATTTAACTATAAGCAAGGGGCCGACTGGTGCTAACAACATGTTCAGGGACTGTGTAATGTGTATGCTTCACATGGCAATGGGAGTGGTAGGCTTTTGTGAACAGAGGCGTATGGGTGCTCCAAGACAAAATTGTAAAATCTCGCTGTTGGAAAAAAAAAAAAAACAGAGACTAACTTTGGTGTGTGGATCACCAGCTAGTAACTAGACTAAATGTTTTCTACTCTAAAATTTCATTGCTTCAAGAAGGGAGATTAATGACGCTGATTTTTTTGAATGGAAAACTAATACTAGCTGAACATTTACTGTTGTTTTAGTGACTATTGTCCTCACATTAAACAATGAGGTTTTTTTTTTCTCTATTTTTACTCCTTCGACTGTGGAAGCAACTAGAATAGGCTTCTCATAAGCAATGACCTATGGGTGATAGAGATTATTCAAAAATTAAAATGTGTTATTAGAGTCTAGAATTCGAGATTATAGGTAGATGCTTGCTGAGAGGAGACCGGAAAAGAAGGAAGGTAGAAGGAAGGGAGGGAAGTCAAAAAGAAAATCGTGATGTGAGTGGTCTTAGAGTACAGCTTTACCTATGAACCAGAAAGAAGGGGAGCAGTAGATGATAAAGGTAGACAGGAAAGTAGATGATGGGAACTTAGATGTTTGTGAGAACCTAAAAGGAGGTACACACCATATAATCCATATAAGTTTTCAGGACATTCCAGAGTGGATGCTGCCTGTGATTGTCTATCTAGATTGTGCCCAGGGGAGGGGATGGAGAGGTCTGAATCCCACATTCTGTGTGAGCAGTTGACTGGCAAAGGCTGAGGGTGGGGTTTAGTTAGATGAACTTGATGGCAAGTTTAGCATCCATCCTGTGACCCTAGTATGATATGGGGAAAGCTAGTCCTACTAGTTCCTTTAACCTCCAGAGAAGACATGCCAGAAGAACACATGGAGCTCAAATGTTAATAGGGCTGGCTGATCGGAGAAATACTGGTGTCAAAAAGAGAAAGATACAAAATTGGAAGACCTGGTACTAAAGGCCTGGTAAAGCTCAGCAGGAGCTGCCAGTAGGACGCGCGACTTGGGCAGAGTGTGAGCATTCACTCAAGGGCTGTTGCCTTCCTGATTCTCAAAGGGCTGTGCCTGGATATGAGAGAAGGTCATCCACTTAGTCCATTAGTTGACTGAGCCCTGACAATGCCATCACTGGGCTAGTTGTTAACAGCAAAAGGTGACCATGTCATTGTCCTTTATGTAAGGCAGAGAGCACCAGGAGACTTGTAAGAACAAGGAAGAGCAAAGAAAATAGTTCAAAGGTGAATAAATGAGAGGGAAGCATCCTCGGCAGAGACCAGCCAACAGTACCAAGAGAAGAAATCATGCTGCGCTTATGGACCAGAGACAGTGAGGTTGACTGCACTGGAAGGCAAGTTGGTGATGGGTCATTTGTTTATGAAAAGCAGGGAAGACAGGACAAATGGATTAGGAGAACACATAAGACCACTCCAGGCATTGACTGAGGGGTCCCTGAGGAAACACAAGTGAAGAGAGCAAAGCAAACAATGAATATACAAAGTAGACACTGATCACTGTGTTAAGATGACTGAAGGAAGTAGACTCTTTTCCTCTTGGGTTAAATAACTACATGAGCCACTTGTATTCCCTTAAAATAGAATCATACCTGGAACACAGTAGGTACTCATTAAAATGGAATGAGTGAAGTAATTTCTGTTCACAAAAATGTTATACTTCTAATAGGTATAAAAAAAATCAAAGATAGTCTCAGATACCAAGGTAGGTATTAGTTACTCCAAACTCTTAACTGCTCAGATGGCTAAGTTGGAATTGGTCTATACAACCTCTTTATTTCCTTTGTGTTCTGATTCTTTGAGTCTGGGGTTGGAGGTAGCATTAGGAGGTGGTGAGGGGGATGGAAGTTGCAGGGACTACAGACCTCATTGCTTCTGCCACTTGGCCTAGGGCCAGCCTTGCTAATTATCCACACGGATGGAGATGATGGAAGTAAGCAGGTCCTCCACACCAGCTGCTCCCAAACAGCCTGCAGGTATAGCTGAAGTGACAATAAACGGTCTGTCAAAACATTCCTCTCTATGGACACCACCCTCCCACAGATGCTAGTATTGGCCTGCAACAAATTGAACCAACCTGGTTCCAAAAATGCTTCCTGAGCAGAGCTAAATAGCCAGCAGAATTTCCTGGAGGATCATCACATATGTCTTTGCTTTTTCTTCTATCAACTAAGAGACTGGTTTAGGGAAAAAAAAGAAAGAAAGAAAGAAAGAAAAGAAAAAGAAAAAAAACCCCACCAATGTCCGTAAGGAACAACATCTCATTAATTCACAGGTCTCCTGAGCACACATATTCCTGAGAAGCAGTGGGGAATCAAGAGAAAGGCAGGACTAAGATAAGAAACAGCAAATCTAAGAAGACTGATTAAGTACAGAATTAAAAGTTTATTATAACTGGTATTTCTAAGTAGGTTGCCCAGTAATTGTTAAAAAAAAAAACAACCCAACATGCACAGATGTAACTGCAAATCCCTTTTTAAGCAGAACAATGAAATATTATTAATTTGTGTGGTCGTTGTAATAGAGTTTAATGAATTTTCTGGTTGAATAATCTTTGGGAAACTATATTGCCAATTAAATAAATAAGTACAAACAAGTGGGTGGTGGGGGAGGGAGGCCAGAGAGAAAGCATTCTATAAGACCTTAATCATCTGTTCCCACATGAGTTTGTGTTTTCGAATTTGGATCCCACCATGTTCAAACCTGGATCCTTTATCCAAAAAATCCTGTCATATGAAGTCCAGACCACTGGCTATTTCTTAGTGTTTATGAGTCACTTTGTGGAATGCATTCTTGTTGCTGGCTTTCTTCTATTTGTTTCCTTAGTACTCTGGGTATTTATCATATTACCTAATTTTGTTTATTTGCCTGTTTCCCTGTTTCTGTAGCTTGCCTATGGATTTTTCATGAGAAATGATTATTTTGTTTGTATGCCTCCAGTGTCTAGCATCATGGCCAGCACACAGTAGGCTTTTAATAACTGTTGAAAAAATACCCATAGCCATTTATTATTTCATTACACCTATTCATTACACTTAATACCTACTGTCAAGTAAGCATTGGAAGACAACTCATGTTGTTTCCTCTTATTCAATATATCCTGCCCTTAATTCTGCAAATGTTTTCCATTAAACAAGCCCTGGCTCAGAGTTGCCCCCAGAATCTCTGACCCGGTCATGCCAATCCTCGTTACTCTTGGCCAACGGCCCTTCATCGTCTTGCTAGCAGTCTATGCCATGCATTCTACACTACCATCCCTGTGCCTTTTTTATGGAGGCACCTGAGAGCAGCTAGTAAAAAATTACACATCTGAGCCATTTTAAAATTAGGTTTACTTGCATTCTTGGATATTATAACTGAACTTGTCTGCTGAATACTATTTGTCTTACTTTGCCAGAACTGCCATAATAAAATAGCACAAACTGGTGGCTTCAAAATGGAAATTTTCTTTCTTACAGTTCTGGGACCTAGAAATATAAGATCGGGAGCCAGAATATAGGGTTTATCTGAGGCCTCTTGTGTACTTGCATGAACTTACCTCTGTAAATGCATGACCCTGGTGTCACTTTACATAGGAACACTAATCATATTGGATTACTGTCCCTTCCAATAGTCTCCTCTGAACTTAATTATATCTTTAAAAGTCATATATAATCAAATATAGTTACATTTTGAGGTACAAAGCAGTTAGTTTGTTAGCACAGGCTTTTAAGGTGACACAATTCAGTCCATATCACTATTTTCACTTCAATACTTAACTCAGGAATTTCAAATTCAATGAGAAGCCTAAACTTGACACTGGGGACCTTACAAATCCTGGGACAACAGACCAACAAATACACTGTCCATGGAAATTCTTATGTCCATTGTAGCCCCAACACACATTAGAACTACGAAGAGACCTGTGAGAAAAGGAAAGAAGTTAGGATAAAGTCTTTAGCCAACTCTACAACAGAAAGCTAAACAGAGTGGAAATTCACCTTCTACTGCTCAAATAGTGAGATGGACTTAGATGTGATTTGGGTCATTGCTTGTTCTTAAAGAGGTTTGAATGTGTTGTCAGGGTTCTGTATGCAGTGAGATTGACATTCAGATGAAGAACAACATTTTGTTCAAAACAATCATTGCACTAGAAGAAGGCAACTGGAAAATTTATTGAGTATTTATTTACTTGCTATTTCTTGAACATAAGGAACCTGAAACACACATATACACACCCCAAAACACTTGTTCAGACTTTGGAATACCTATCATTTTCAATCTACTTTGCTCAGTTAGAACCGAAGATGTAAGGGTCAGCATAGGGAGGCACCATTTTGAATCAGACACGGTTCACAGGAGATAAATCTCTAGTAGAATAGATAAAGCATATTCATAAATTAGATCAAATGACATAATCCCTGAAAGCCCTTTGTGAAGAGCTGAGTTCTACATAAAGGTAAGCTTTTCTCATAAATCACTGTATCATAGTACTCTGTGATGCTGGGAAGGCAGAGACATAGTACAATGGCTGATCAGAAGATGACTTCATCCCTTTCAGCATCTTGCAGTGTTGGGCCAGAGTAGACATAATAAACACATATTGACAGGCAGCATTAACCCCGGAGAGTCTTTTCTTTCCCTGCTCCTGAACTCTAAGGAAAAGATCAGATGTCTTCCTGCATGTTTCCCTCTCTTCTTTTAGATGATACCTATAACGTGGCACCAGCAGTATTCTAAGGCAATATAAAAACTTCAGTCATATATCAGCTTGACCACTTGCCAATTATATCACAATAGCATTGTTAAACACTGCCTTGAGTTTCAATGTCCTCAGCTGTGAATGCAGTCAATGTTTCCTACCTTATGTCCTATTATGTGTAGGCTAACTTAAATCATTGTCTAGCACAGAGCACAGTTCTTGGTACAGAGTAAAGTATTCCTTCTGGTTTCCTCTTGGTTTTTGGAATAATTCCTTAATTGATGGTATAATATTGAACATTTAGTGAATTGTCAATTCCACTTCTTTTTCAATTACCACTCTCACAATGAATGAAACTCTGAATTCAGGTAAAAGAGCAGTGAATGGTAACAAAGTCAAATAAACATGTAAAATCCTCTCACTTGCTCCGAGTTCATGAAATTGTGTATTTGGGGGCCAGGTGTTCTTCAGCATTATCTTACAGTTCAACTACCTCTTGTTCCCCCAGTTATCTTTGTTTCAGAGGACAAGAAAGTTGGTTGATTTTCCAGCTTCAGTGAGTATTGGTCCAATAGAAAGAAGGTCTTGATCCATTCTTACTTCAGTCACCTATTATAACCTTGGATAAATAACTGAACTATGGGCCTCAGTGTTCTCATGTATAATGGACATGTCCTAAGAGAACTGACCAAACACGCTCTCTGCCTTTATGGACTGAATGTTGTACTATGTTGTTACTGTTATCTCCTCTATCAGTAGTCATCCAACGGTTCTTATAGTGACAGCATACAAACAAAAATTGAATCCTGAGGGTTCTATCTTAATAAACAACTTTAACACAACAAATAACAACAACAACAACAAAAAACCCTAAAACGTTATCCAGAAAAATATCCCTTTTTCTCCCACCTCAAATTCATTCATTTTTATAATTTGGAGAAGGAAATTGACTTGAGGCATAGTTCACATAACATCGTGCCAGACTCATATTTTGGTTACTTGTCACAAAGTTCGAGAAATGTATTGTCTGGTCAAATGAGACAAAACTTTGAATTATTATTATTTAAGTTAGTGTATGTCATTTAAAAGTGGCCACTAAGGTTAAGGACAGAGATTTGTTATTCAGTGATTCTTGAGTCAGCCTTTCTTCCCTTTATTCCTTCATTTACTCAACAAGCATGCAGAGAAAAAAACTAGCAAACAAAACTGAAAAGATTGTTCTAAGGGTAGCCTTTCACTCATTTATTCAGTTAATCAATACTTTAATTCCTGTATGGATCAAACAGTTTCCAAGTTACCAGTAAAACATTGATATATTAAGGAGTTAAAACCTCTGCTTTTGTTCAGTTGTGGGCTATTGAATTCTGGAGAATCTGATAGACATTACAGAAATGCAAACCTAAGATCAGTATATTAAAATGTGAAGGAAACAAGAAGCGTGATAGATAATAATGATATGTGCTTATGATCTACTAAAACTAATCATAGAATCCTTATTGAGTATGTAGCATTCAAGCAAATTATGAATGAATCTTACTATTAAAACGGTACACTTCTGTTCCTAGGAGAAATTGGAAGATGACATTATTTTAGATGACCAAATATATGCCATGCAGAGACTTCTAGATAAATTTGACTTTATTTTTACAAACTCTTTGTTTTATAAACACTGGTTCATATCAAAAGAAACAATCACCTCAGCTAATAAAACAAACTCATATTTCCAGTAAAAGGCAGTTAAGATTTTTCTAAAATCAAAAAATACAAGACACTGGATTGATAATAACAGACATTTTAAATTCATTTCCAAGCTTACTGGCACTAACTTGTACTTTCTCTCTCACATATGCACATAAAGAAATCCCTAGACACCACAAATAGGAAAAAATGAAACCATCGCAATAAATGAATGTGGAATGGTTGACTTGGAGCATTTGCCAAGACCAGCTATCTAGAGTCTTGCGGTATAATGGCTTCAGATTCATAGAAGATGAAGAATTAGAAGTAAGGTCTCCTAACACAGCTGAAACCTTAAAGGCTCTATGTCTGCTGAAGGGTCCGTTGTGTGGGGTGGAGGGGGAAAGCCTGTTGACAAAGGAAAGTCCTAAGGAGAATTGTTTTGGGCATGAGTTCTGAGGTGAAGAGAAAAGGTGACAGGGAGAATTTGTAACTACAGGCTATACCTTCAAGCACATTTGGAGCTTGAAATTTATACTGTGTGGTTTGTGAAACCTTGGATATAAAGCGTACTACAAATAATCTTGGGTTTGTGGGTGTCTGCCACAGTGTAGTGTGAATGTAAATTCTGCCTAGAGAAATTAAACCACCGAGACTGAGAAACACACAAACAGTAGGACTAGAAAAGTAGACTTTATATGGGGGTAATTTTATACAGAATGAAAGAATACTTAATTTATTTGAAGAAATAAAGTAGAGCAAAAAACTAAACTGAAACAATTATCAAAAGATTAAAAGTATTTGAAAATAATTATCTAGAATTTCCCAAAGTGAAAAATAGAATCACTTAAAAATACACTTACCCCTGTGCCCTCCCTCCCCAATTCCAAATGTCATTCATATTTGAGTTAAAGAGCAGAATGGACATAAGTGAAGTGAGAATTAGTACACAGTATATGCCTGAACAAAGTAAAAAGAATGTAACAAAAACAGAGGTGAGAAAGATAAGACATAACATGAGGACTAACATGTTTTACAGGAACCTCGAAGAAGAGTCTAAAGAGAATTTCAAAGGGAAATTATTTTATAAGAGAATGTTATAGAACTGGTTCAGACTAAATCTTCAGAGATTAAGAGATTTCAACTTTAAAAGATTGCAAGTGAAGCAGTAAAAATATGTACCTAGATGTATCATGGAAACAATGCAGAATATTGAAGACTAAGAGAAGATGTTAAATGTAGCCAGAGGGATAAAATAGAAAATAAAAGAACAGAGGAGTAACAATTATATTAACACTAGACCTGACAACAGCACTGGAAGCCAGCAGACAGGAGGGTATATCAGAACTGTGTAGTCAATAAAGCTATCCTAGTAAAAGTGTTAAATATATTTTTTAAATTGGTGTGAATACCAATACACCTTCAATAGAGAAACTTAAAGAATATACTCTAAGTAGAAAATGGTTAGCCCTAGGGGACATGTTTGAGATACTTAGTGCAAAATAAGCAATTATTAATTGTATAAAGTACAATGAATTAAAAAGAAAATAAAATGAAAATATAAATCAATAATACAGAGACAGAAAGTCTTTCTGGCATATCTAAAAGTGAATGTTGAAGTTAAAAGTAATATAAAGTTTGTTCTTGGAGAAAGGCAAAGAAACCAGTAACAAGAAATAGTAAAGAAACTCATTTAAAAATAGAAAAAGGGTGTAAAACTGTGAGAACAGTAGAAATCAGAAACAATTCAAACAAAATAAGAAATTTAATAAAGAGATAAAAAAGAACTTAACATAAAAAAGAAACCAAATATAAATTTCGGAGCTGAAGAATTCAATGAATTGACTATAAAATCAACATTTAAATCAATTGCATTCCTATATCCCAGCAACAAATAGTTGATAATAAAATACCATTTTCTACTTTCTTTAATAAGTAAATAAAGTACTATTTTTAAATCTTAAAAAAATAGTGTTCACAAACTTTAGAAGATATTCTAAAATATTATTAAAAATGATAAATTGACCTAAACAGATAAATCTATTTTATGAATAGAAGAAATATATTATTTATGTTATATTATAATAATTAAATTATAATAAGTTATATTATATTAAATAACACATGATATATAACATTGCATTATAATACATGCTATATTTATTAATAGAATAAATTAATATAAAATATTGATTTCAATTACTCCCCAACTTGGTCTATAAATTCAAGCAAGTCCTGAAAAAAATCTAAAAAGATTTTTTTCCATAGATTTTTTTCTAAGAAAGTTCTAAAATTTTTATGTTGGGTAAGGTCAAGTATAGAGATAATATAGGGAAAAATACATGGAAAAAGTAAAATAAAGTAAGTAAGCATGCCTACTATATCAGAAAATTATAGTAAAACTATAATTATTGAATAATGAAATTGAATTGATGCAGAGAAAAACAAATTGAACAATGAAATAAAATAGTCCCCAGAATCACATAAATATGAAAGCTTTATATATGTCAGACTAGCCTGCTGCTATCTCTGAGTAAAGGAAGGACAAATCAATGAATGTTGCTGGCCTAATTGACCATGCATTTGGAAAATAATGAAAATTGGATCTCTACTTCATCTTCAACATAAAAGTCAATTTCAGTAGATTAAAATTCCAAATGCAAATTAGTAAATTTTATACCTTTCAGAGAAAATGCAGACTATCTTTTTGACCTCAATTTGAAAGAGTCATTAAACCAGACACAAACTGCATGAAACAGAAAGCATTATTTGATAAAATTTGTCTATTTTTAATAAACGTTTATTGAAAGATAGCATTGAAAGTCATATGAAAATTATCTATATGTAAAAACAAAACTTTAAAAATCAATTAAATAGTGAAACAACTCAAACCATGGTATAAGTAATGAACAATCAGTTCTCAAGATAAATATAAAGGAAAATGAAAAAAGATCTTAAACTTCAACAGTAAATCAAAAGAGGCAAATTAAAACTACTTTGAGATGCAATATTACAAATCTAAGATGAATCAAAAATGAAAGGTTTGACAATATCAAGTGTTGGTAAAAAATATGGTATAATAAGAACTTGGACACAGCGATTAAACTCTGAAATACATACTCTAGACTGAGAAATTCTCACTGATTTAAAAAAATCACACAACAGAGTTTATCACTTAAAGTGAAAAACAGAATTTAAGATAAAAATTGCCAAAATATGAATTTAAATGATCATTAAAAGAAATATGAGCAAATCAATTACACTATATTCATTCTATGAATTACTGCAGAACAATCTAATGACAAAAACATGGACTACAATTGAACTCATCAGTGTCTAAGATTCTTAGAAATGTTGATTGAAAAGGTGCAACAGAATATTAAGGTATAAAACAATGTGTGTAAACATACCTTTTTAAAGGGAAAACACAAAAGCATCTACAGACACATCACTAGAAGAAGAGTAACTTTTCCATGTAGAAGATCAATGTATAAAGGACAACCTCATTCCCACATATCAACAACAAAAGAGTATAACAAAATCAGCCACCATTTCCCATTAATTATAGCAACAACTAGTTTAAGCACCTACACATCATATACATACAGCAATCACATTCAAATATGATTACTAAATGCATTAAATACACAATAGTGCTTTCCTTTGAAGGGAGGGTAGGAAATTATGCCAGGGAAGAAAATAGAAGGCTCAACTACACTGGTAAGATTGCCTTTCTTAAAGTTTAGTGACTTTTGTCTTATTATTCATTATATAACTTTTTAAACCTTTAACATCACAGAATAATATTTCTTAAAAATCTGAAAGAATCTGACCCCAGGTCTATATCTAAGGCAAAAGGAAATGGAAGTCATTCTTTTCCTTCTGTTCCAGTCTCATTCCAGAACTTGTCCCTTAAGTGGCCCCAGGAGGTGACAAAGTATGCAAATAAGGAATGCTTTGGAGGAGGAAGCAAAAGTCAGAGGTTCCAAGAGATCATTCTGGGGTTGCTGAATTTTTTTTCTCATCAATCACATTTCTGTTGAAAAGACCCTTAACTTCCTAAGATTTTCCTTTAGGAAACCCTCTCTGGATGAAGCAAACTTTACTTTCTTCAAATGACCTTTCAGTTCCCTGTCATTCTCTTATACTCTGCAACATGCTACCTTGAACTATAATATTCCACACACACACACTCTTTTCTCCTCTACATCTCTCCCATGGCATGCTGTCTGTATTCCCTAAAGCACTGTATAATGTGTGCTCATTAAGCATCAGGAGTAGGCAAGGTGGTGTAGTGGAAGAACTTGGGCTGCGGGAGTCAAGAAGACATAGGCTCTCATTATCTCTACCCCTGACCAGCTGTGTGGTTTAGGGGAGAGAATTTACCTCAACTGTAAAGCAAAGACAGTAATTAAAATCTCCAGAGGGTGTGTTGTGAGGATTAAAAGTGTGATTATAGTGTCTGACCTAGAGCAATAAACATCAGTTCCCTCACTTCGTCATCTTTTTAGTTTGAAAGAAAGTATCTTTAATAATGAGTATGGTATCAATGCCCACATTACATAAAATACAGGTTTAATAGTCATCTCTAGATAGTGAACTTAATTGCTTTTGCATAAGCATTTTATTGGAGAGTAATGAGGGATTATAGATGATGATTTAATGAACTGATCATTCACACTTAGCAACCAGGTAGAACCCTGCCAAGGGTTGATCTGCAGGAACTGGTACAATTCCATCCATGGAAGTTCCCAAGGACACCGAGCACATTTGTCTCATCTCTGTTCCTCCAGGACAGAAATCGAGTACATACCTGGATCAGAGAACCAATTCGCTGCCTCTGCAATAGCATTTATTCTTAAAATAAAACTTAATTACTATGAAAAATAAATACTATTGTCTACCATGCAAGAACATTTTTTTCATTTGAAGATTTTCCAGTTTCTCTGAAGATGTGCAGCTGTTCATCTTTTAATCAAACATTTCTGATTGAGGTAAACATGTCTTTCTTGCTACAAGTTCCCTAGAATTTATTTTCTAGGTACATTATCTGACATGGGCAGTATATATTATCTAACAGCATAAGCTGCATCTTCCTCTCAGGACAACTGCCCAGTGATTTGAAAATGCAATCATGTCGCTCTTGAGTTTATTCTGCTTCAGGCAAAATGCTTTATAAACCATTGTTCAAGACGCAATTTTGTCTTTAAAGAATGGACAATAAAAAGAACATGTTCAAGGATAGTATGAGAAAATGAACAATATTTTAGATATATACAAACCAGAAACTCCTAGAATGGGATTATTCCCTCCCTTATTATTTACACTAAACTTCTATTAATCCAGCATAAGATTGCCTGAGAGTCTTTGGTAACATTGTTCCAATACTGACTTTATAGTAAGTTTAAGAAGAAATAAATACAATTCTCCTTATGGCCTGCTGCTGAGCTGTGACTATTCCTCCTGTACTCACATGAATCATTACCTTGACAGGCATTTATTAAGTGCTTGCCCTAAGCAGATACGGTGTTAGCTGCAGGAGATACAATTGAGATACACTCAAGATACAGTACCAACTTTCAAGGCGTTCTCAGTTTCACAAGGGCAACAGGCAATTAAACACAGTACAGGACACTTTATAATAAGTATAGTAAGAGATTTCTACAAGAGTGGACTGAACTCAAGCTTGAATTATCTGGTAAGACTTCCTAGAAGTGTTGACTAAGGATGAATGGGAATTAGCCAATCCAGGAGGGTAGAGGTGCCAAAATAGGATGAGCCTGACTTTCTTCACAGAAAATGGCTAGAATACCAGTGTGTGACACAAGAGAAACTCAGTCTTAGAGGTCACATTGTATTAATTCAGACATAATCTATTAGATGGGAAAAGCCCTAGAACCATACAGGTATAAGGGAAAGGACTAAATATTCCAGTTCTTCATGGAATATTGGCAGAGCAGATATTTGGAATATATATTTAGACACATAAACAATGGTAATGCACTGTGATTGACACATAGAATCTGATTGGATGGGAAAAGCCAGAAATGGGACTTTAATATCAGTTAGATTTTAATATTTAATCCAATTTCCATTTCCCATCAATTCATATTTGCCTCCTTTCTCTGTCTTCATTGTGTTTACTGCCAAAATATTAGAGGCAAGTTGGAGAAACAAGACTTTAACATAATTGAAAACGTATGCCCTGTACAGGTAAGATAATGTTTTAAAGGTTACCCGGATGGAGGCAGGAATATTACTGATAAGAAACAGTAAGCCTAGTGAATCTTACATGAGGTAAGGAATAAAAGAATATTAATTAAAGTCCTGACTCTGGGATCTTATGTCTAACACCTTTTTATACAATTTACATAGTAATAGTACTTAACTTCTATAAAGAGATAAAATAACATGAAAAATGTAAGCTATCATTAGTGACTAACATCTCACATCAGCCACAAGATTGCAAGTTACATGAGGACAAGAATTTTTTTCTCTTTTTATCATGGAGCCTCCCCCACTCCACCCCCTGGCCCCCATGCTAAGAACAACGCTCAGCTCATAGAACAGATTCAAAATGTTTCCAAATGAATTTAATACCAAATGCAAAATAAAGGGTTGATCAATCACTTATTTACCAAACCATAAGCCCAAAGCCAGATTGCATGCTTGTGGGTGGGGTCAGAAGGCACTTTTTCAGAGAATGAAATCTTACTAAAAGTAAGATTGCAGAATCACTAAATTGGATTCTCAGATATTGGGTGACCCAACTTTATGAAGTCATAATTAAAACAAAAACACGAGAACCTGAAGTTTAGAGGCATGAACTGATGAGCTAGGAGTGACATTAGATGGGAAAGGTAAAGGGACAGAAGTGGGAGTAGAACTTAGCTTTAATTCTCATGCACATTCACTCTTTTTCTCTCTCCCTCCCTTATTCCCCTAATTTTCTAGTTTTGTTTTCTCTGTTATGCTCTCCCACCATAGCTCTGATTCTGAATGGTGTTCATTTTCACCTCATTCTGGAGACACACTAATTTAGCTGGTCCATCATCTAGAGAGAGAAATATACTGTGTAAGGAAATCTTTGCAAGGCAGAAACACATTTATTATTATATAAAAGTCTCACAATTTACATTTGTAATAGTAATTTTGAATATTCATTGCCTTCTGCTACCTAGAAGAGTACTCCAGTCTCCATCTGATTCCCCCACCCACTTTAACAGTCAGCAATTTTACCTATGCTGCCTACCCAGGACTGAGCAGAGCATGAGAAGGCCTTCGTTAAAGAGAAAGATCCTAAAGCAGGTTTTAAAGAATAGTGTAAAAGCCTATCAGCATTTAGTGGGAACTTTATTTTCTGTCCATTTCATGAGAATTTAAAGAATTGTGAAAAAAGGACACTGTCTGACTTAAAAACTTTTTTAGATATGTAAGGGTCTTAGTCCATACAACCTTATAAGACAGGCATTCTGAAACTATTTGGTAAGAAGTAAACTAGAGTCTTTTTACTGGATTAGTACTCAAGGCTCCGGCTACTCAGGGGCTTTCTGGAGCACTGGTGCTGAGTCTCAGTTGCATGTTGGAATGACTCAGAGACTTAAACAAAATATTACAGCTCACTCTTCAGAGATACAGATTGGATTGCTTCAAGATAAGAACTGTAGACTGGGGCTTTTAAAGGCTCTCTGTGGGATTCTAAAATGTAGTCGATGTTGTGAACTATTGGGCAAGACCAGAAGTTTATAAGCATTTTCTGTAAAGAGTGAGAAATTATAATTTTTAGGGTGTTTTTTTTTCCCTTAAGAAAAGAAGGAATGGAGAGGAAGAGGAAACACTTTTATTTATTTATGTATTTTTGATTGCTCTCCCACAGCCTTTGGTTGCAAACCTGGGTCCTTGGGATTGTCAACCGTACCTGTTGATTTAGCACTGGGTCCTCTTAAGTTTCACAGGTCTTACAACAAAAGCAGTCAACCAATGAACATGGCTAAACTTTAGTACAACTTTTACTTAGGAAGAAAGCCTATAGTTTGTTGGTCCCTGTCTCATTCTCTAAATTCATAATCATAAATCAGGAAAGTGTACATTTAAAAGGACAGGTGATACTTTTTATGGAAGGAGGACTGGACTGGCAGAGGAGAATAATTAAAGCTAAAAATAATAATTCTTCTAAAAGCCACTTTCTTAAATCATGCATAATGTAAAATTCTGTTCATTTTTATTGGGAAGTTTTATATTTTAAGAAAGATCCATTGTGACTAATATTAAAATAATTTAAACTCTGGTGCTACCTTCTGCTCAAATATTTTGTGTAGATATGTAAACACACACACTTTTATTGCTGATATCTTGAGAGCATTTTACACAAAAGAGTCACAGTCTACATCATATTTCTGCTCATGTATTTGAAGTAAATACTAGGGTGTGCATGGTCATAATCTGTTGCCATCATTTTGACTGCTACCCTTGACAAAAAGTAATATTGAAGAACAGCTAGAAGTTTTGTTTATTTCCCTTCCTTGCTGAAAAGGGAAATATTTTGATTTAAAAATATAATTTTTGGTTTTCTCTTTTAGCTTAGCTATTTGCATATCTCTGGGCTTACCAGAATTGGGCCATGGCTCTTTTTTTATCCTGTAGCAAAATTGTGACATTGCCTAGTCTTTCTCAGCTCTGTTTGGTTAGAAAGGTGAGCTCCAATGAGGAAGGCCTGGAGTTTGTTGAATTGTCATGTGTCATTTGTCACCAATGAGGGATGTAGGAGGGAACAAAAAAATGTATGTATTCATACATACATACATAACCTCTCTGCTTTCTATAACTTCATACCTGGATGGTCTGACCTATGTGATGGAGTTTCTATCTCAATGTACTGTGTGTTTTCAGTGCTGTCTCTCCTGCGGAGCTCTTCACCACTGCAATATATTTTATTCTCAGTTTCTTATGAAATTAGAACTGAGGTCTATCTCTAAAATTCAACCAGTTTTCTGGACCTCATGATGATAATAATGATATTAATGGTTAATAATAATAATGTTCTCAGCTGACAATTTGAGTGCTTTTAATGTGTAGATAGTCATCATTTCAGGAATTTTATTTTTGGTTTAACAGGATATAGTCCCTTCGCAGGGGCAATACTGTAGCTTCCTTCAAGTGCCTATATCCTGTTAATATATATGATAAATGTTCCTACACTAGAACTTGCTTTGATATTGTTCCACCGAAATTCTCCTGCCTCTACTCATGCACTTTATCTTGAGTACTATCAGCCATATTCAACACTTTTGACCTCTAATGAATCTGAGCATTAGAGTTTCAAATTCCCCTTTGACATTCTAGAGGACAAAATGCTATTTCCTCCAGGGCATCCCGAGGTAGAATCAGATTTGCTGACTGCCCATCAAGGTAGGTCTGGCTCATTCTAGCTTCTCATCAACTGGCATGAGTTCTTAAATACAGCTAAGACCAGTGCCTTTTATCATGAGCATAGAAACAGCAAGATGTTAATCATTTACCACCATTAATGACCTAGAATCTAATCTAGAAGAGAAACAGCAAGATGTTAATCATTTACCACCATTAATGACCTAGAATCTAATCTAGAAGACAAATGCATAAATGTGTTATTTTGTCATCAGCATCACTCTTATGCCCAACACCACGACCACCCTCAATGCCAACGAGACCAGAAACACCCCCATCAGTCACCATCTTTCCTACCCTCCACCGCTGTCACCACCATCATCCCATCACATCATAGCCTCTGTTGCCACCACCACTCACACTTCACACCTACTCTTTGTTCAGACAGTTGTGACTTATATGTGCTACATATGAATCTTTCAATAACCCACAACATAGCAGATAGGCTTCCATTACAAATGAGGAATTAGAATTTAGAACAGAAGGTGATCAACTCTGGGTCACAGAGTTAATAAAGGTAGGACTGGTATTTAAATTCAGCTATATTAGGTTACACTGCTCATGCTCTTTCCATAAAGCTAAGTGTGCTTACTATATAACAAAAACGGTTCTATGTACTTGGACTAATTCATTTAATCTTAACAGTAACCATGAAGTAGCCACTATTATTGTCCCAGGGAACAGAGCAAAGAAAGTGAAGCACAGAATGATCGAGTCACTTAGCAAAGGTTATGGGGCTAGTATCTGGCTGGCATTCAACATAAGGCACCAGGCTCCAGCACCAGTGCCCCTAACATGACACTAAATCTCCAGAAAGTTTACCAATAATAACACTCAACTTGTTCTGGATGTGGAGCAGCTGATGAAGGGAAAAAGCAGGTGGTTCACAGAGCTGGGAAGGTTCCACAGAGCAGACCCATCTGCACTAAGAATTCCAGAGTACAGAGAAACATTTATCAAGCAGAGAAGGCCCTGGTAGTATGGCAGTTTTCTGAGCTGAGAGAGACTTAAGTTCCTACTAAGAGGTGGCAATTTTCCCCAGTGGTTATTAGTTTTCTCAGCCTTAGATTGTACTTCATGATTTCTAAGCAAGAGAATACTTTAAAAAGGTAAATTCTTTTTGATGTTTTTGAAAAAGATAAAGTAGTTTTCATTTTGTAATATTATTGAATTTATATTTTATATTATCCCTAAGAACAGCAGTAGGTCAGACATACAGTTTTAGAATCCCAATTTGAATTTTGAGAATTTGTGCTGAGATTGAATCTCTGAGTCAAACAAGAATTCTTACAAATTTTAAAAGACTAACAAAATTACTACATTTGTTATTGAAGTTAGTAAAGTGAATTAATTTTCACACAAACTATTCCCTATCTTTCTTTCTGATGGAAGATGTTGACTTAGCCTTGCTTAGTGAGGTAGTGGCTCAGAGAGCCACAGGCCATGAGCCATCCAAGGGAACGCAGGGCTCTCTCAGAGGCAGCGCTATAAACAGGTCAGCAAATCTTGGCTACATAATAGGAGCTTGACATCTGTTCAAGTAGGGACAACGGTGCCATATAACTCATGGGGTTGAAACAGGTAAATGAAGAGTGCTTTGAGTTTTGTTTTATAAGACATGGCTACTGAGGTTCAGAGAAGTGAACCTCTGAAAGTCACTCATTGACCTGGGATCAGGAAAGCACCAGGGCTCAGATGATTTTTCTTTTGACTCATAATTCCTACACTGAGTAATCCCACCTAGTTACTTAGCAATAATAGGAAATATGGGGTTGACTGATTCCAAAGTACCAAAGTTTACATCCCACCAACTCCAAGGTGACAAAGGTGAAAGGGTGGATCAAAATTTTTCTCCTCAATCCATTCAAGCTTCCTTAAGTTCAGTGCTCTCTCAAGGGCATTTTATTAACTCTGATCCCATGACAGTGTCACATTGGTAAAGGTGTTCCTGAGCTACAGTTATTATAGCTACTAATATTTTATGAGCTTGTTATTTACCCCTTCATTTCCTTAATATGAAGTGGTGCATTTTAAAACCACAGCGCATATCTAATTAATTCTTCTATGAAAAAGGTTGCTGAACAACATGGGTTTCTAACTTTGCTTTTGAGTCTCCAGTACAGTAATGGGGGACAATGCAGATTTTTGGTCTTAGGAATAGTATAAGACAGTATAAATTTTTCTTACTGAATTCCTCAAAATTGTGTTAATCCCAACAGACATTTCGTCTGTTTTTATGAATGATAATTTGTGCTTCAACTTTGCAATTTTGTTTCCACAAATTCATCATATAAAATGGGAAGATCTAAGGACCCAATCTTTCTACTTCATGAAATGCTCACACACATTTGGACTCTGGTTTTTCAGACTCTTCAACTTTTGCTTATGGAACTTTTCCCAAGGCCTCTTTTCAGTTCTTGTGAAATGTTTTCTTGTTTGGCAAAAGATGCCAGTCTAAAAAATGGAAAGCTCTAATTATGTGTGGCATTTTCATTCTCTATCCCTTAGTCTATAAAATGGAAACAGTAGCACATTCCCCACATGACTCAGAAGATTGTCGGTAGTGGTACATGACAACTGAAACTCATTTACTCTTATTCCCATATTTATAGGAATATCACTTAGAAATGAGTACATAAAATATTTTTTAAATGATAAAGGAATATATAAGTAAAAATATTACCATTATTAACTTTCACTGGCTGAGCACTTTAAGTTACTTTTATGTTACAAGTAAACTGAAGCTCAAGCTATTTTATCTCTTCAGGTTAACAAAAAAAACAGTGGTGTTCATTCTTGTGAAATCAGTTCAATAGCACCCGAGTTTGCTTTATACATTTGTCTTAGGTCACAGAGCGGGCAGGGTGACCATTGCTCTTCAAAAGATGCAGATATCAACACAATATGCACCCAGGTTAAGAGGCACAACCCATCTTTTTAGCAAAGAAAACTCTTACATTTCCCAGTTACTTGCCCTCAGTGGTGGTGAACCCTGAATACCCAAATGGGAAGGAATGGGCTCCCACTACCCTCTAGGCATAATATGATGGAAATAGCTGATATTCGTTTTTTTTCAATATTTGCACTACTCAAGAAGCAAATACATCATTCCTAATGTTAAGTATGAATCGTTTGATTCTTTCTTCCTCCCACAAATAGTTACCAATTGCTCCATTTCATGTTAAGCCCTATGTTGGAAATATGTTTCTTAACTGAAGGTTTTCCCAGTTATTTGAGTACAGCATGATACATTTATGTTATAAGAGGCAAGATCAAGGACTGAAAAACTACAGATAACAGTCAGTGAACTAATTCCAGCAAAGATGGCGACCTGGTTGGAGTGAGACTCATTTCTTCCCCACAAAGCAAATAGAAATTCACCTATTTTACAGAAACAAACACTGAGGAAAAGAAGGCAAATATGCTGGAGACACATAGTAGCAACCACGTCATCAAAAGGTAGGCAAAAACATCCAGGTTCAGAGCTACATGCAAGACTTGGAGTCAGGATTCTGGCCATGGCAGAAGGGGTGAATTGTTGGAAGAACCAGCTTGCCAAGGAATTGCAAAAGCAGCAGATAATCCACCCACCAGAATCTGGACACAGAGCTGTGGGAGAGGGTCTAGGTGCAGAGGGAAGAGGCAGCAGTGCCCTGGTTGTTTGAACAGGAGGCAAAGTGAGAAAATTACTCAGGGCACCTCCATGACAGAGAAAGAGAGGGGAATTGTCAAGCCCCACCTAACCACTCGCACCATATTGTCAGGAGCTGCAGGACCAATCCACTGGAAATCCTGAAGACTGGAAATCCCACCCCCAGGCTTAGAGAAAGAGGTCTCCCAGAGTGGTAAACTGTCAATGCTACCCACTAACATGATCTTGTGGATGGAGGTTAAACTGCAGCCTGATTACCAATTGTATGCCAACAGCAAGGTGATCATGGTGGTTGGGAGCTGGGATGCTGGGGGAAGGCTCTGCTCCTCCACACAAACTCCAGATCCATAGACTGAACTTTCAGGCAACAACAGAGCGTCCACATAAGAACTTTAACAAATTCAACCTGTGGTGACACCACAAAACTCAAGAAATCCCTGTGTCCAAACCAAGATCCAGGCTTACTCAATGCAAGTCAATACCCTACACAAGGCCATCACTGCAGGAAAACCTTATTCACCAAAACAAACAAAACACAAAGACACAGAAATATACATGGAATGATGAATCCAATCTAAAACCCAGGGGGAAACAAATATCTGCAGACTACCTGAGGATGAATTTAGGGCAACAGTGATAAACATATTCATGGAAATCATGAAAACAATAGAAGAAGAAAAAGAGAACAACAAAAGTTGGAGAAAAGAAATGAAGCACTCAAAACAGATGTCAATGAAATAAAGAATATAATAAAGAATTCAATAGAGAAATTCAAGAATAGGATGGATGAAGCCTCTGATAGAATCAGTGAGACAGAAGGTAGGGCACAGGAATGTACTCTAGCAAATGAATAAAAAGATAAAAGAATGCAAAGAAATGAAGACAACATTTGAGACATATGGGATAACATCAAAAGAAACAACATTTGCATTATAGGGGTCCCAGAAAGAGAAGAGAGAAAAGTTGGCAGAATCTGTATTTAAAGAAATAATAGCTGAAAACTTCCCTAACTGAAGGATGAAGCAAGCCTCCAGACCCAGGAAGCTCAAAGAGTCCCTAATAAAAGAAACTCAAGCAGACCTACACTAAGATATGTTGTCAAAAAATATGAAAAATACAAGATGAAAAAAATTCTAAAATCATTCAGAGAAAAATGAGTCACATACGAAAGAGTTCCCATAAGATTGTAGGCAAATTCCTCAACTGACAGTCTATAGACCAGGAGGGAATGGTATGATATATTAAAAATGCTGAAAGAAAAGTTTCATCAGCTGACAATACTATATCCTGTGAAATTATCATTCAGAACTAAAGGAATGCTAGAAAGCTTTTCCAATAAGCAAAAGCTAAAGGAATTTTTCACCATAAAACCAGTTCTACAAAAATTACTAAAAGATGCTTTATAAAATATAATGAAATCCCACGTAAAAGCAGTAAGAGAGCAAATTTTAAAAGTGGGGAGAAGAGAAAAAATTGTGGATGATTAGAATGAGTAGAAGATTATCGTGTTTTCAAATAAAAATAAGAAATAAACATAGAATTCTTAATGTTAACTTCAGGATAACCTTAAAATACATCTTCAGGAAAAACCAAAGAAGAAAACAAAAAGGGAAACCAATTAAACACAGCCATACCCAATCCACTTAACAAGAGAAAGAGAAGAACAAAGCCACTGTCTGCTACAACACAGAAAACAAATTACAAAATGACACTAAGCAACTACATATAAATAATCACCATAAAAATCAATGGACTGAACTCACGAGTCAAAGAACACAGAGTGGTATAATGGATTAAAAGGTATAACCCAAACTTCTGCTGCATTCAAGAAATTCACATTCTTTCAAAAGATAAACAAGACTCAAAGTCATTGGCTGGAAGACAAAACTACAGCAATGGCAACTGCAAAAAAAAAGCAGGAACAGCCATACTTTATATGCTAAAACAGACTTCCAACTAAAAAGCATAAAAAAAGACAGAGATGGATATTATATAATGATTAAGGGTCAGTCCAGGAAAAATACATAATGCTTATTAACATACATGCACCAAATGATGGAACATCAAGATATGTTAAGCAATTATTATTAGAACTGACAAGAGACATTGACAGAAACATAAACATAGTAGGAGACTTCAACACACCACCTACAACAATGGACAGATCAACCAGGCAGAAAATAATCAGAGAAGCAGGAGCTTTAAAGGACCATTTGGAACAGTTAGGTCTAAGAAATTTAGATTTAATACCTATTTTTCTGAAACTCTTCCAAAATCCTGAGGAACAGGGAACACTCCCAAATACTTTCTGTGAGGCTAATACCATACTGATACCAAAAGCTGACGGACACATCACCAAGAGACAAAATTATAGTCCAATATCTCTAATGAATATAGATGCAAAAAATTCTTGTCAAAATTTTAGCAAACAGAATCCAACAATGATTCAAAAAGATAATCCATCATGACAAAGTGGGATTTATCCCAGGGATGCAAGTATGGTTCAAATATGGAACTCCATTAATGTAATTCACCATATCAACAAGGGTAAGAATTAAATCCATATGATTACTAGACTCAGGAGATAGTCTTTGACAAGACACAACACCCATTTATGATAAAACCCTTGTATAAAATGAGGATAGATGGTACATACCTCAACCTAATGAAGGCCATATGTGACAAACCCATGGTCAACATCATAGTCAATGGTGAAAAATTTAAAACATTTCCTCTAAGGTCAGGAATAAGGCAAGGCTGTCCACTCTTACCACTGCTATTTAACATTTTTCTGGAGGTCTCTAAGAGAGCAGTTAGGTAAGAAAAAGAAATAAAAGGATTCCAAATGGAAATAAGGTAGTAAAACTATGATTATTTGCAAACAACATGATTATATATATTGAAAACCCTAAAAACTCAAAAAATTGCTAGAACTAATCAACAAATACAGTAAAATGGCAGACTACAAAATCAATGCACAAAAATGTGTCACATTCTTCTATGCAAATAACATGCTAAAAGAAAATGAAATCGAAAAAGTCTATAATAATATCTCTTCTATAATAATAGTAAAAAAGACTCAAATATCTTGGAATATACTTAACACAGGAAGTGAAGGACCTGTACAATGAAAACAGGAGGATACAAAGAGATGCAAAGATATCTACTACTCATGATTGGGAAGAATCAACGTCATCAAAATGGTCATCTTACTTAAAGATAAATACAAATTTAATGCAATCCCCATTTAAATCCCTCAGTCTTATTTCTAGGAAACAGAACAACAACCAAGAAAAAACCTTAAAATTCTATGGACAACAAAAGACCCCAAATAGTCAAAGAAATTATGACAAAAAATGAATATGGAGGGATTATACTCCCAGACATTGAGATATACTAAAATGTTATAGTGATCAAAACAGTATGGTGCTGCAATAATAACAAAGGCTCAGACCAGTGGAATAGAACTGAATCAACAGAAAGAGACTCATTGACATACAGTGTGTTAATACAATGGAATACAGCATAATCCTTAGAAGAGATGAAACCCTGTCATTTATATCAACATGGATGGAACTAGATAGACTTGTGCCAAGTGAAATAAGTCAAAAGAAGAAGATAGATACCAGACAACCTCACTCATAGGTAGAAGTGAATAGACAAAAAATGGAATAGATGAAACAATGCCAACCCTTGGACTTTTGCAACAAAACTGAGGTTACCAATAGGAAATGGGATGGTGGGAGTTGGGGGAGCAAATAGTGGTGAAGTCCACTGGACAATGGAGAAGAACATTTAGTGATTTGGTGGAGGGCAAGGTGTGTTGACATATATATGAGGAACAGGGAAACTATACATATGATTTTATTTTAATGTGTAGAAATAAAAATAATTTTAAAAAATAAAAAAGCAAAAAAGAGAGTCAATGATGCCTGGATAGATAATGGGACACTTGAGTGTCTTGAGTGATACATATAACAAACCATATGGAGAAGAGATAGGTGATGTGCTTGATACAGAGTGAAACGAGTGTCCAGAGGCAGCATCCTGCATAAAACTATGATACAGTTTATGAATGACAGTTTTTTGGTGTCTTGGAACTACAAGTTTGGCCTAGGAGAATGGTGAGTGACTATATTGCAGGATGAGGCAGATCTTTGAGGCTCACGTGATGTTAGTTTTTGCCACAGAGCAGAAATTCAATATGCCACTTGATGTGGGCAGATAAAATCCATAAATGGAAGAAATAGTGAAATTGTAAGATCTTAGTAGTTAAGCTGTTTAATTTCTTTACTTGATAGTACTATCTCCCACATAGCTTGACAAATACTGTTTAAGGTCATCCATTCTTATTATCTTCAAGTCTTTGCTCCTGTTCTCCTAAGTCAATGGTTTTCTCACTCTTCCACGTAATTTCTATCGACCCACCAAAATAAATTCTTCCTGTACAATTTAGTTTAGAAAAATGTCCTTCTTTCACAACATTTTCTTCCAGTTATGGTCTGACATTTCCTGTTTCCTTTCATATGAAAATTTGAGATATCTGTATCTTCTGGCTATTCTTTATAATCTCCACATTTTTTATTCCAATCTACTTTTTACCTCCGCCATCTTTCATATTCATGTCAAGGTTTGGATATTTGCCAGTTATTCTGTCCCTTTTCCTCTCAGCAGAGGTGGGCGGGGTTGATTTCTCTCTATGGTGAAATATCTATTTCTCTTGCCATCACTATTAGGGTTTATGTTGACTTTCCTCCTACATCTCTTGCTAGGGCTCTGAAGCTGCCTTTGAATGACAGACTATCCTAGGCTTCTGTTTTTGGTCCCATTCTCTGTATTTCTTCTCCTATTCAGACATGACTTTCAATTCCGTGGATGAACACATACACATCACCAAACCCAGTCCTTACCTGGTACTTACTCAGCACTTAGGGTAAGGCAAATTTCTTTTCATAACTTATGAAAAAAGTAAAATTCATATCTCAGGGCCCTTCCTGTATTTCTGACCAACATATGACACTCACCGACTTGCTCAATTTGCAGAAGTCAAATTGTCTTTTTCTTTTTTAAATTCCTTCAGCACACAAACTTGTTCCTTCATACTAGGGTCTTCATAATAGATTATACTTCTTATAAGACTTTTCTTTCAATATTCATATGGTTGGGTCTTTCTAGCCATTTCTATTACCAGCCAAACATGTGTACCTTAAAATAATCCCAATATACTAATTTTCCTATTTCATCTTGATTGACTGTCTTCACTGGATGCCAGTCCCAGGAGAGTAGGAAACTTGTTTATCTCAGTAATTGCTTTATCCCAGGTCCTAGGACATGCCTGGCAATGGTAAATGCTCAACCAATGTTTGCAGAAGGAATGATGTAAAACATAAATGTTAATCTTCTTTCCACAAACCCTGTAATCAAATGATATTTGAGTGAATGAATAAGAATCACTATACTTGTTTTTTATTTCTCAGTACTCAAGTGTTTAAAAAAAATCTATCACATGCATTGTGTTTGAATTGCTCCATCTGGTCTTCACTTGGGTCACTGGATTTCCTTTGTCCTGAGTTTGTCCCACTGGAAAATCATATTAATTTATTTGAATCTTTGACCTTGTTCCTTTCATCCAGAAGGATACAGAAGCAGTAATTAGCAGCTGTCGTTAACTAAGGCTGCCCTTAAAAGGTTGGATGCCCCATTCTAAACTGAGTATCTGGATATTTCATCTTGGGGTGGGGATTAACAGACTTTCTAAAGAAGTTATGCAGGAAGATTCTGGTAAGAAGGACTGGTTTAAGTGCTTTCATATGAGATGTGTAGTAGGAATGCTCCTATTGTAGAGTGGAGGACTGAAGAAATTCAGTAGAAAGGGTTGCAAAAGGGAGATAGAGACACATATTGATTCACATCCCAGTTTACTCTTCCTAACCATACAAGTTTAAACTTGATACTTTATATTGAGTTTCAATGTCTTTATCTGTGAAAAGTAAGCATTATAATATTTACTCTATGAGGCTATCATTTGGATTAAGTTAACATCAGTATTTCAATTTTTTTGTACCCGTTATATTTCCCAGCACAATGCAGGTGTTCACTTTTACTAATAACAGGGCAACAGTAAAATTAACTCCCTATTCTGAGTACTGAGTCATTCAAAAAATGATTGTTTTCTACTGAATTTTTACCAAGAATGTTTTTAAAAGCAATTTTCAAAATAGAGTAGTAAAATAAAAAGAGCCCATTTTGGAAACAACTTGTTTAAACTGCTCTGAGTAATATTTATATCACTTTTCTTATACCTATATGCAACCCTATAACATTGCAGTAGGTCACAGCATGAAGTATTGGGCTCTTCTATGCTGGGGACATTGAAATAGTGGCCATCGTTGGCCAAGGATATTGTATCAATGAGTCTTGGTGTTCTGGAGTATTTCTATTTGATTTAATCCAGTTGAGCAGATACAATGTATCAGCATTCTACTGAACACTTTTACTTGGATTTGTAAGATACTCTATTTTGCAGTTGTGATGATCACAGTTTGACACAGGGAAATGATTTCAGAGTGGTTAATAACCAGCCAAAGGTATAGAGTCAATGTTTAAATAAAAATCTAACATACAGGTTGATTGTCATAGTATTCTTAGCCCATTATCTCACCCCTGCCTCTAATACTAGAGTGGTTGAGATAATCTCTCTCATAATTGTAATTACTGGTATTTGGTGGAGGGTGGGTACATAAAAGTATAATGGTTAGAGACTACTAGCTGGCTATCATAGATGTCATCCTCTCATGCACTCATTACCCCTCCACTATTCTACTATAATCATATTCTACATCATATTTTTTGTATTTGTAAATAAGCTACCACTGTTGCATTCCACACCCAAGGACAGACATAAGTTGGCGAAGTTGTCAGTCCTCCTGAAGATCTTTCCTTTACGTTTTGTTCATTAGTTTAACTCCCTTGTCAGATCCTCTTATTTCAAGGTCCTCAGTTGCTGGACTACATGCTTCCAAATCTTGCCATTTTTACTCAATTTTAGACATATAGTGCCTTTACTAGAGCTTGATTTAGTAAAACATAGAGCTTTCCGCTAGGGATTCTGTGATCCAGCCAGAGACCATCAGGAGCACTGTGCTCACTGTAGAAAGTGCTGACAGCTGGGAGGTGCAGCAGTCCTTTTCCAAATGGTCAAAATTCTCCAAGAGTAAAGGGATACAGACTTGCCTTTCAGGATGTTTTCGAAAACATGTCAATGTTACTTTAGAAGAATCCATGTCAGATTATCACCCCTTTCTCTTACCACATTTAGTATTTAGTTGATAGGTAAGTGGACAGGGGCTTAGAGAGTATTATGTGGGGAGTTCCTGGACCAATTTCAAGGTGAATGTGCATTCAGGCTGCCCCATGAAAACACTTATTTGACACTAGCAGAGTGTCCAATTCCTCAACTCACTTCTGACAATCTACCTGGAGAGAGTATCAGATTCTATGGGTTAAGTGCTTACCATTCCAAGATTGCTTCCACTTCAGATGCCTGGGATAAGCCCAGGTTGCCACCTGACCTTCTGGCTAACTGGTTACAAATACCACAACGCCCTCCCTTAGATCTCAGGAGCCTGTCACCAAACCCAGGTAGTTCCTGCAGAAAGTTAGATGTTTTTGCAAGTTTGCTGTCTCCTTCTAAGGATGTCCCTTTTGTAGCAGTAGTTATTAAGATGGGAAAAGAAATACATTCTCCTTTATCAGTCTGTGAAATCTTATTTCACTCTCTCCTGGTTGACTTTATTGATCTTTCTACCTGCCTGTACAACTCATCTTAACCTATAAGTCCAGGTACATCTCTCAAGTTCCAACCTAACCTTGCTTTTTCCAGAAGTCATTCCCTGTCCATGCCCAGGTCAAGTCAGGTGACCTTGTGCTTCCATACTTGAACATGTACTGCACATATGTGATTTACGCCTTCCACGGCAGAACTTATCTGCTTCCCTGGAAAGCCCAGTGAGCAAGAGAAAGGATATATCTTGCTCAGCACTCTGCTCTGTCATATAGAACAGCTCCAGCAAATGCAGCAAATTAAAAACATAAACACAGGGACAAACAAGTTAGTGTATCTTGTCCAAGTTAATTAGTGGCAACTAATCTGACTTTGAAGTTCCTGTGCTTTCTACTAAGCCTCATTAAGCCCTAACAAAATTTTTAGATTATACAGAAATGCTAGTATTTCACCAATCAACTAGTCTATTAACGAGCCACACTTATTTATTTAATACTATGATTTACTTTTAGAAAGGTTTAAGATCTGTTTTCTTAGGGACAAAGTTAAGATCTTTCAGTTCAGTTCATATGAACAAAATTGATAGTCTTAATATAAACCTGACATTGTACACACACTTATTCCTGAGGGACCTTAAATTAAATGGAAGGGTATGACATGTTAATAGGTAGTTTCTGAACAGTGTTGTAATGCTATGCAAGAGAAGGGCATGAAATCTACACCATTAATATGCAGCACTAATAGAGAAAAACCCACAAAACTTTCAATAGATCATTATTTACATAAAGAAATTGAAGTATAAAACAGCTTCATCATTCAGAAAAACAAAAATGTACCTTTTTCCGAAGGACTGTAAACCTCAACTTAATATTTTGTCATAATAAAGTCAGGGAATCTTATATATTTCATTAACTTGTGAAAAAAATGGAGGAGGTATTTTAAATAGACACAATTTTCATCTATCATCAGGTTCCTTTGAAATTATCCTAAATTTTAAAACAGAATTTCAAATGTTCATTTGTAGCACCTGGTTTTAAATATAAGGACTGCATAATTTGAATACACCATTCAGTAGTTTATTACACTAGTAGTTTACTATGTGAGGATCTTTCCACAACTGAAGTGCTAACTTCGACTGAAGTAGGCAGGGCTTGGATGAGGCTCTCTTTTCCCTCTTCCTATAGGTCCCAAGGACTCAGTCTTACTTGAGTTTTTACAAGGTTATTTACCTTATTTAAGAGATAGTAAAATACGCTTTAAAGATTGTTGACTCAGACACACATGAATTTACATCTCAGTTCTGATACTTACTAAATGGTTTTGGCATACTTTGGTATTTGGTTTCCTTCCTCTCAATGTGAGGCTCAACATAATGAGACAAAATTCATAAGACTCCTGATCAAAATGATTAGAAACTTTCTTCTACACAAATACAAAAGACTACATGTTCTGACTAATAACATAAATGGATAAAAGTGGGAGAAATTAGAAAAGTGGGGGCACAGCATTCTAGGCCTCTTTTGTGACTCCCAGTAAAGTTTAAAAGTTAGGTCAAGATGTTCAAACTGATTGCAAGTAATGTCCCTGAATCCTAAAGCAAAGCTGAGAACAAAATTCAAGAAATGTATAAACTACAGGTGTCTAGTACCCAACAAGGTAAAATACATAACATCTAGCATCTGAGCAAAAATTGTCAGGCATACAAAATATCAAGAAATATGTCTTTTATCAATCAAAAGTGACTCAATGAAAAAATGATAGAATTAATAAACAAGGGCATTTAATTATTATCACTATATTCCACATATAAAGAAGCTACTGCATGATTGAGAATTGAGTAGAGACATAGAAGATACAGATTTAATTAGAAATATGGAGTTAGAGATGTAGATCTCTGTATTTCTACTTAACTCATTCATAATTAAATATACATATATTAAATATTAATGTTATGACTCTTGGACACTTACAATAGAACTGAGGTTACCAACAGGGCATGGGACAGGGGCAGGGGTAGAAAGTGGTGGAGGAGTCCACTGAAGAATGGTGAAGAACACTTGGTGATTTGGTGGAGAGCAGGGTGTGCAGACATATAACTGAGGAATGGGAAAATATATATATGTATATACATACATATATGTATGAGTATTTTAATGTATAGAATAAGCTATACAATTAAAAATGAAAAATATTAGTTACATTTATGTAATTATATATGTAAATAGAAAAACATATATTATGCATATACATACATGCATATAATTCCAGATCAAATTTCTAGAAATGAAAAGAGAATTTTAGAATCATGCAGATTAACTAAGTTTCAATCATTAATGCTTTTGTGAGGTGGACAAAACTATGAGTTAATTATTTTTAACTTTAGCATTTGCCACTGAAGAACTGGATATTGTTGTCCTTTGCTGTGAAGATTGAGACAATGTAAAATCAAAGAGCAGGGTGTCCTAGCTGCTTTCCTCACTAATCATTCTGCCTTGTGTATCTTTATCCTCAAGTCATTTTTGAACAGAACCTCTGCTACTTCCTATAATAATAGCTAAGACTAGTGAGCATACTTTTTGTGTCAGGCAATGGACTTATATGTACTTAAGTTCATTGAAAATACAATTATGATATTTAAATAAAACAAAAAAGGACACATATTTGACTATAAAGTGTGGTGTTACACAATGTTTCGCTGGGTTGAGTGACAAATTCCTGAACTGCTTGACTGAGTTGGTGCAGAAAAGTCATGTATTTTCTCACTGGCATTTCCTGACATATCTAGAAACCAGCTCTCTATTTTTAGCATAAGTATTTCCACATGCTTATAAATTATTCCACATCCTTATTTCTTCTCATGCTTCCAGATCTTTTAATACTCTAAAAAGAATAATTCATAATTATATGCTATAATCTAGAGATTTTTCAACTCTGGCTTTCTAATGAATCCAGGTTTATGATGACTTTTGATGGATAAAATGGAGTGGATATGGGTACTAACCCCATCATCAATTCACCAAGTAATCTGTACAGGTTATGTGACCACTACTATTAATGAGGTCCTCGTGAAACAAAGATAGTAGAATTCATACCATAAGACTACTATGAAGAGTACATGTAGATTCAAGTAGAGTATTAACACATGGGAGAAAAACACATGTTAGGTTTGAACACAATGTAGTAATATACACATATTAGCTTACAATGAGGCACATCTTCAACCTATATTAAGTTATAATGCAATGTTATTTCAAAAAAATTTTTTTAAATAGTGGACATGGTATGTTATACCATATATTTGATATAGAGTGAACTTGTACACATAAGCTTGTAAATCAGTTACCACAATTAAAAATTAAAACTATAAATAATAATATGATATTATTACTCATAAATCTCCCCTTGATGGTTGTTTTGTAAATAGTGGCTCATTATATTCATGCTGGCAGCTATAATGCAATGATTCAAAGGTTATAGTTATACTATATTTTATTGGATGACTTTTCTGAGTTCGAAGTGGAAATTTTCATGCCCCACTTACCTCAAGAAGTAATCATTTCAAAGGTTTGGATAGCAACATTAGTCATGTTAAAAGAGCTCAATTTAAATAAAATTTAAACAAGTACTATTATACATTGTTTAAATTTTATTTTTTAGGAGCAAATTCTGTGGGTTGAATATAAATTCAAAACTAGAATTAGATATGTTTAATTATTTCTTACTTGTATAATGTATTAATTTATTTTACAGTGAAAATATGTTCTTTTACTTCTTTTAACTCTGAGCTAAGCTTCAGAGAGATTTTCGCCTTTCATCTACAAAAATTTTGCTGCCAAAATGTCTGCTGATTAGTTTCATTTATCAGTATCTGCTTAGGATATTGTGTGGGACCATGTTATTTTTCCCTCAGAATGTGGCTGAAATAATTCTTAATATTTTGGCCCCAAATATAATAACCTCTAATTCCTGGAACATTCTAGTATTCAAACAAGTACAGAGTCGTTTGCATTTATGATGTAAAAGGAATAAAATCTGCTGAAGAGATTGTCTTCTAAAGATGCTCCTCAGATGTACTTCTACTAAAATAAAAGTTTCATCTGATTGGCATAAAGGATTTAAGATTATAAATGTTTATGCAACTAATACAAGCATTTCAATACACAACAAAATTAAGGGGAAACTGTATAATACTATTTAGAGATCTTAGCACTCATCTCTTAGCAATTGATATAATAACTAGACAAAATAATAAAAACATGGAAAATGAGAGTAATACTATAAGCTCCTTTGAAATAATTTATATCTGTTTCACACTTGCAAAATATACATTCCTTGGTGCACCCTAGTGGCCTTGTGGTCTAGTACACCTGGGAGCAGTCCCACATACATCCCAAGGTCCTGAGTCAACAGCTCGGACTGGGGTGCACAATCAATGTGAACAACTAAATTAAAAAAATAAAGCTCTTCCTCCTCCTCTCTCTTTCTGCCTGCCTCCTCACCTTCATTCTTGCCTGTACCTTTCCTTAAAAAAAATATACATTCCTTTACAGTCCATGAAATATTCATTAAGACAGGTCATCTATGGGCTATATAATAGATCTCAATATATTTAAAAGGATTAAAATCATAAATAGCATCTTCTATGACCACATTGGAATTAAATTAGAAATGAATAACAGTAAGATATACATAGTATCCTAACTCTTTTAATTTGTATATATAATGAGTCAAAAATCTAAGATGAAATCACAATAGAATTAGGAAAAAATGAATTAATAACAAAGCACATTTCAAAATTTATGCATGTCTACAAAAGCAATACTTGAGGTAAAAATGTAGACTTAAAATACCACAGTATAAAAGGAGAACAAAATGAGAGAAATAACCAAAACATTAAACTTATAATTAAAAAAAAAGAAGATGACAGTAAGCCCAAAATAAGTCGAAGGAAGGAAATAAATATAAGAGATATTACATCAAACAGAAAAACAATGAAAACCAAAGTTGTTTCTTTCAAAGCATCTATAGAATTAATAAACCTCTAGCTCTACTGGGCAAGCATGTAAGAGATACAGCATAAATTGCCAGAAAGAATAATTTTATTAATAACAGTATACCAGAAAATTAGACAGGTTAGATGAAGCAGAATATTTCTTAAAAGATAAAATTTGCCAGAACTAACTTAAAATGAAACAAAAATCTGAATAGCACCATAGCTATAATGGGACTAAAATGTAACGCCCCAAGTTTCTCAGAATTGTTCTCCTGTATGTGCCTCCCTCTAACAAGAAGGACCAAGGACAGGAAAGGACAGTCCCAGAAGCAAAGGAGAAGCTCCAGTTCTTCTAAAACTTTAGACTTTCTCTTAACCAAAGAAGATATATGCCACTATCCCTGGGCCTCCACCCTTTTAATAGTCCAGAAATGATCTTTTGTCCCTACTGTCTAGAAGAGTGTAGAAAGAGGAGTTATTTACCTTTATACTTAGAAAGTCTAGGAGTGAGGATGAGTCATTCCTCCCTCCCACGTGGAGACGCCTTCACCTCTCATGAGATCTCTTCAGCTCAAGATATAAATGTGCCATCCCATCAACCTCAGAATTTACCTCCATGTCAATTCCCCATATGTATGTTATTATTGAACCTGGGCTTTTCTACTAACCTCACCTAATGTTACTTTGCCTTTTGTCCAGCCTGTGAACAACCTCAGAGAAATGGGAAAACATTTCCTTTGACTCCAACAGCAATTAAACAGATTGAACTGTGTCAAAACTTTTCTACAAAGTAAACAATGGACTCTAACTGAATTGTATCAATCATATAAGGATAAAATACAAATACTGTCATAAAACAGAGGAACAAGAAATTTATCCCAGTTATTTTATGAGGTCAACATAACCCTAATGTCATAAGTGGCTAAGGATATCACAAGAACAACCTCTTATAAAAAATAAGTGTAAATATCTTCAGCAAATTATTAGCAAAATCTAACTATATCTAAATTGATAATACATCATGATCATAAAGGGTTTATCCCAATAATGCATGGTTTAGGCATCATTTGTAAGGCAATCACTGTAATTTACTATTAAAGTAGATTTTAAAAAAAGCTAAATCATCATAATAAATTCAAAAAGAACATTTGACAAAATGCAGCAGCAATTTTGTTAGAAACTCTCAAGTAAGGATTAAAATTAAATTTCCTAATTTTGATTTAGAAAAGCATTTAGAAAAGTTCGATAGCTAATTATACTTTGTGGTTAAATGTCTATTCATCATTTTCTTGAGGGCCTAGGCATTGCAACAAGGTAAGAAAAAGAAAGAGAAGATTGAAAGACCTGAAGAATAGGAAGTAAAAATACACTGATTTGTTGATACTCAGGTTATTCATGGGAAAATCCCAAGAAATCACAAAACAACTCCTAAAAGTGATGGGTAGTTTAGCATATATACAAGAATATGAGATTAAAATTTTTCATTTTTTTAAAAATTCCAACATCAAGCAATTGGAAAATCAAAACATCCATTTATAACAGCATTAGAATATGAATAAATTTAACAAAATTATTTGCAAGACTTTCTATACTAAAAATATGAAATATTATGTAAAACATTAAAGGAGTTCTAAATAAGTGGGGAGTCATACATTAGGTTTGGCAGCCCATTCCAATATATGTATGGGTTTTATAAATCACCCAGCAATTCTCAGACACCAGCTGGGTATTGTACAATTCCACTCAATCTACCAAAGACGACATCAGACTCTACAGGTTAAGGGCCCAGTCCTACAAGGCTGATCTTCCCACTATTTCAGACTTCAGTTGTAGCCCGGATATACTTGTGTTTCTGACCTACCAGCTATAGAACGGAAGATCTAATGATTCTCTCCTTGGATTTGATTATTCTTCAAGAGCTGCTCACAGAACTCAGAGAAACATTTACTTACAACATTTCAGATTTATTATCAGAGGATATAATTCAGAAACAGCAGATGAAGAGATACATAGAGGGAGGTATAGGGTAGGCACAAACCTTCCAGGACTTCTCCAAGCATGTCTCTCTTCTCCAAGTGCTCTCCAATCCAGAAACTTCAAATCTAGTTCTTTTCTTTTTTTAAAATGAAGGCTTCATCACATCGGTATGATTAATTAAATCACTGACCACTGGTGACTGAAGTTAATCCCTAGTCCCAATCCTTTCCAGGGAAACTGGGGAAGTGGGGGAGTCAAACGAAAAGTTCCAATCCTCTAATCTTAGTTGATTTTCTTGGCAATCAGTCCTCATTCTTCAGCATCATCCAAAAATTGCCTCATTAACATAACAAGAGACATTTGGAATTTCCTAAGTGATGAGAGATACCAAAGGTTTTGGAAGCTCTGTGTCAGAAAAAAAGGCCAAAGAAAATACATCTATTTCTTAACATAAGTCACCATATCTCAGTACAATATTTGTGAATTGAAAGAATTTTGTTAAGCTCTCATTCCTCTCAAAATTCGGGGAGGATTTTTACAGGGAAAGTTATTGGTTGACCAACTAATTTAAAAATGTAGATTAAAATGAAAAACACCTAGGATATTCAAATCAATCTTAAAAATGATAAATAAAATTGGAAGACTTATATTGCCTGTTGGGATACAAATAGACAAAGCTAAGTATAGAATAGAGAGTCCAGAAATAGAACTATCCTATATGGTAATTGAGTTTTGAAAAAAAATCTAATGGGAAAAGGAAATTCTTTTCAACAAATGGTGCTGAAAAGACAAGGTTTCGATGTGGGAGATAAAACGAAACACTACTTAACACCATACACAAAATTAATTTAAGAATTGTCAGGCTAATTATAAGAGGTAAAACTATATTTTTTGGTGGAAAACAGAATATTTTCATCACTTGAGGATGAAGTGTTTCTTAGGTCACTGGAAGTAACTATGAAAGAATAACAAATCAGAATTCAGCAAAATTAAAAACTTGCATACATCAAAAATACCATAAAGACAAGAATAGCAAGCCACATAGGGAAAAACTATTTGTAAAGCATACATTTGACAAAAAAGTGAAGAATACATGTAAAAACATTTATCTCATTTTACTCAGGACAAATAAAGATATATGTTCACAAAAGGTTTGTAAAATAATGTTTGTAACATTTTTTACATATAACTCATTATTGGCAATAGTTCTGGTATCTTCAATAGAAAAAAATGGATAAACTGATATATTCATTCAATTGAATATATCACAAGCAAACTTATTAATATATCCATCAACATAAATATATTTGAAAACCATTTTGCTAAGTGAATGATGCTTTAAAACAAAGTGACTGTGCTATATGGTCCTATTTTATGAAATTCTAAAACAGGAGAAACTAATTGTGAAAAAAATAGAACATTGTTTGCCTCTGGGAGGTTTTGTGACAGTAACGGTTCCAATTTTGACAGGTTATCAATACTCAGTGACGATACACTTAATGGTAGATTTTATTGTTTGTAAATCTTACATTAAAAACTATAAACAAATTTGACTCTACTTAGTGATATGCATCTTGAAATATTTAGGGAGAAATACACTCATGTCTTGTGAAATGGACTGAATGTCAGACGGAATCATGGATAATGGAAAGATATGTAACAAAGAAAATAAAATATGAATCTGATGGTGGAAATCTGGGCATTCACCATAACATTTTTCCAGTACTGGTGTGTGTTAGAAAGTTTATTAAATAATTTTGGGGGAGATAAACCTTTTAGTGGTCTTATGAATCCTACGATTTCAAATTCTAAGCAAGAGAATTTCTTCAAGCTTAGAAATACTTAGGAAAGCAATGGTGCTGAATGTTGAAGGCAATTCCAACTGGCTTATTCACCTTTTACAGAAGATTTGGTTACTTGCTTCTTCTCCATCCTCACTTCACTGATGCACGGCAGCAGGTGCCAAGAGGCACCTTCAGATTTTCCTCTAAGCTTCTTTTCCTTTCTCCTACTTGATGTCACCCTGAGTCTCTTAGCTGTTTCCTTTTCTTTTACATCACACTAAAACCATTTTTCCTCCAGATTTACTATTGGGGTTCTTAATTTGCTCCATTAATAGTTATCAACTTTGGTGTTAGGATTACTTGGATCAGACTCATCCTGGGTGCTTTTGAAAGTTCAGACTCAATTGACTCAGCAGGACGCAATTGAATTAGGCTGTCTGGAAGCCAGGCCCTGGGCTCTATGAAGCTAACAAATTCCACAGGTGAACCGCATGCAGCCGTGAACAGGCCCTACAGTGTACGCCCCGCCCTGCCGACGCCCAGGTGGTGAGGAGACACAACTGCTCCTACTGGTGCTGCCTCTACCTTGAGATGATTCAAATTACTCTCTGCCTCTTTGTTTCTGCTTTAATTCCTTTTCTGTGTTTGCATCTTTGTTTTTTCTCCCCCACCCCCATAGGATTAACATCTTGTTTCCTATTTTAATGGTGTCACGCCCCCTTACAACTCCAATTTGCTTGATTCAGACATGAATAAGCAACTCCTCATTTGAGGCATCACATGATAGGCCCCCTGTCTGTTTCTCTTGAGTTACATATCTTCACTTTCCCTCCTTTTATCTTCTTTATTTCAGAAACATTCAGGCACTTAAATTTCCTAAAAGTGCTTTGCATTTTCTTGATTAGTTCCCAAAGGAGGAAGTTTGGTTTTATCCATTCAGAAGAGCTATCATTTTTCAACTTACAATAATAAAATAGCTTTGCCAATAAAACAATATTATTACATTCTGCAGGAAAATTAACTTTATTATATATCTACAACATCCTAATTTGCTATCCTCTTTTTACATCAAAATAATTGTTTTAATTAGCATAATTTTGAAATAATGAAACTTTTTTTAGAAAGAAAACTAGAGTAAAATCAATTACAGGGTTTGAGCCTAGGAGCAGTGTCTATATTGATGATCCTCACTTTTCAGCAATAACATACTTCCAGAGACTGTATATGCTCTCTAAATGAACCATTCATGACAAATCCTGGCATGTAAAAATACATTATATTACCAGCATCATAGGATTTTGTAATAAAATTTAACAAATCAGGATGCAATATTTTTGACTTAATGTCTTAAACATAGTATGTATCCATCAATATCAGTTCATATTTCTTTATAGCCAGAAGCATAGCTTAGTCCTCAATAAGGGAAATTAAATTTGTGAGTGGGATCAGATGGGGGTTGTTATTCTAATGTTTGATGGGGAAGAGAGCAGGTACAAAAGATTTCATCTATTGTCTTCAGTGTTTGAGTTACTGTTTCCTAGAGCTTTACAACAGTAGTAACAACTAATAGATCAATACCTTGCCTGAAAATTTTTTGTTGAAGGGTGAATGTGTTTGGAAAAGGACATACTTTATTAGCCCTTAAGTGAGACTTTTGTTTATAACCATACATGTTGAGAAAAAACCTATACACCTAATTTTTACTGCTCAGGAACTCCATGGAGATCACGGATCAAGTAGTAATGTGGCAAGGAAAATGATGATGTAATAAAGATTTCCATTGATTCCCTAGATGCCAATAACAGAACATTCAAGTTTTTAATCAGGTCTTTGTTTAAATGCACACAGTTTAAGAGATGCCTATTAAGGTTCTTTGATAAGTCCTGGCTTTAACAAGTACAGTTTCTATAAACCAATATCGTCAATTGTTGGCAGGTTCAAAGTCTTACTGAGGAGTTTTCGTAGGAGTAGAAGAAAACAGTCAATTCATTCACCTGATCTACCTTCATCTTCAGTTCAATTCAAGCCCATAAGTATTTACTAATGACTTCTACATGCAAGAAATGGGATGTATGACAAGTAAATAAAGTGGGAGAAACATCTGCTTGTGACTAGAGCAATACAATATAAGGGCAAATTGTGCCACCAAATGTGATGTGATTGGTGCAAGGTGGATAATGTTTCTGATGATGACTTTCATCTCTAGAATACCTGCTATATGGCAATTATTGTTCTAAGTGTTTGACAGGGAAAGAGTAAACAGGCACCAAGTTGGCATCACAATAACCTGTAGAAATGCCATTAATAGCCTCATTTCACACAAAGAAGGGAAACTGAGACACCAAGGTGTTAAGTAATTCAACTAAGATCATATAGCCAATAATTGCAGAGGAAGAACTCCAACTGACATTCTGTCACAAAAAAACTGAAATGCTGAGGGTCACAATAGAGATAATCATGAATTCTAATTGTGTGTAGTTAGTAAAAGCTTCATAGTAAAAGATATATTTGAACAAGAATTGAGCATATGAACCATTTAGATTCAGAAATATTGAGGGAATTCTAGGTTTTATAAGCAAAGGTGGGAAAGGTAGTGGGATTGCCTGAGCAAAAGTCAAGAATGCAAAAAGGCAGATGGCAAGACTTCTGGATAATTTTCATTTGCTCCCCAAGATTTAGCTTCTGTCTTTCTCTGCCCTGCTCTGTGCCATGAGAACATGATTTCTGGACCTAATCACTCTGACTCCCTTGTCTTCTAGTTTCCATTTGAGTTACGTCAATAAGAGGCACCAGTATGAGATAAAGGAGTGACAATATAGAGTTTAGGATTTGTTATTCCTTCTCCTGACTTCTGGGCAAGGTTTTATGGCTGTACTCCTCTACCTACATCCAAAACTTCTGATAGGCAGCCTCTTCAGCCTCACAGCAACTATTCCTTCCAAGTTCTCTACCTATGCTTCTATAACTTTCATATTCATCAGGTTCTCTGTTGTTACCATTTTGAGTGTCTTTCTTTCCTATTATACACTGTCCCATAGAGAATACTTAGGGAACAATGAATGATCAGATATGTTTCTTGAAATGATACTTCTGGCTATTACAGTGTTGAAAGTGGACTAGGGACTGTCTAGCTCTGAGTCAGGGTGGAATTTCATACAACAGAAGGGTCAAGAAAGAAAACTGGAGACCTTAATGAAGGCAGAAGTGGTGAATGAAGTTAGAAGAAAGTGAGGGGAGGCTTTATTCATAAAATTTTGTGGTGACCTGGATTTGGAAGTTAAAGAAGTGAAGAAAATTGGGAATAGCTTTGTATAACATGGCTAGATGTCCTCAGATCTGTAATTTATGCTCTAGACCAACTATCAGGAAGGAAAGAGAAAGGATCTTCAGCTGATAGAACTTGACCAAAAGACTGACACCTGGATATGATCTGTTTTCTTAATCTGGGGCAAGGAGTTTTACTGTCTCCTTGATTTCTAGAAAGAGTTACAGTTTTAGTGCTCTAAATTGATTTTTTAAAAAGATTTTAAAGGAAATTTTCAGGCAGGAATGATGGCAATTAGACAAGCAGGCAGGGAGAGAAGGAAGGAGCATTTTTTTTAAATTCTATTTTTATTTAGTTGTTTGTCTTGATTGTTTCTCCTGGACCCAGGATGCAAACCCAGGTTCTTGGGATTTATGTGCCTGTACCCAATCACTTTTCCACCAGGGAGTGCATAACTTGATATTTTATCCTAAAAACAACTCTATGAAATAGAAAGGGCCCATATTAGCAAACTCATTTCAGAACTTGGGAATATTGAGTTTTGAAGTAATAACATGACTTATGACCATATAAGCAATAAATCATAGTATCAGAATGGGTACCAGAATTGCCAAGTCTGTACTTCTGCTGCCTCCAGGCTGCCTGTTTCTCCAGGTTACGATTTAGGAAATGATAGGTTAAGTGCAAGTGCAAAAGCTCTGGTACAATGTGTTGAAATGTAATCGAGGTGCCCTGCTCTCTGAATCAAGATGGCAGGCCTGTCATCTCAAGAAGCTTGCTCTCAAATGATGATCAGGCCTTCAAAAAGGTTGAATTATGAGTATTTGATTCATAATTGCAATTCAGGAAAAAAAGACTTTTGAGACTATACAGCTAATAGTAATAGTAGTAGCCGTTGTCATCGGTCCACAATATTAAATGATGTAATTCAACCTCTTGAGTGGCTATGACAAATGAATTAGCTAAGGAACAGAGAAAAACCATCTGCACGGAGATTAAAGAATGAATAAGAGAAGCAATTGCTCAGAAAAGGATGTTATTTTTCTTTTGGTCCAAAGATTTGTGTTAGAATCTTGTCTCTACTGCTGTAACATTGAAATTAAGGGTGATGCATATGGTTTTATTTTTCCACAAATGGTTTCATATAATTTATTCATTTAATTGTTATTTAATGATTAAACAAGAACATAATTAAAACAATAGTGAGAGTGACAGAGAGATACTAATGTTCAGTGATGAAAGATTTCAAAGATCAAAAATCATGGAAACTGCATAAAAATAAGTATGAAGTGGTTTCTGTAACATAGGATTTCTTAGAACTGTTAGATGCTGACATTGACTGAGTGTAGGTCAAAAAGCAAGAGGTCAGATGTTCCTCCTTACATCCAGTCAAATTACCTCTGCTTCCCTTTATAGATGGTTCACATTTTGTTTTTTATGAAAGTCTAGAATGGTTGATTATTCACTTCCTATGATCACCATTTCTAGAGAAGACATCTTTATTATTTTTATCCCACCACTTCTGAATAAGAAATATATATCACATCAATACAACCCAAGTCCATTCAATTAATCTGATCTAATCCAATACAATCCACTATCACTTTGTTGTTTTGTATTGTTTGTTTTTTTAATTTAAATCCCTGCTAACCTGTAGACTCACTGACAAGGATTTTGTCATTTTGTCTCCATAGTTTATAGTACAATGCAGGGATATCAGTAGGCCCTACTGTTGCTGAATGAATGAGTGGATATATACTTTGCTAAGTAATGAACAATCCCTGGAGAAAAACATTTTTGGATTCTATTCCTGATCTGTCAGTTACTAGGTATATAATCATGAGCAAGACACACAATTTCTCTGAGCTTTAGTTTCTCTATAAAATGGGGAAAAAAAATCTACCAATCTTGAAAGTGGTTGCTTAAATTACACGAGATAATGAAGGGAATGTGTTTCACATAGATTAGTTGTTATTGTTGCTACTGATATTGTGAGTACAAGTTATACTTGAGTGGAGGATAGTGAATGAACAAATGAGTGTATATTTTCAAGTGCCACTTGCAGCCATGGACTTCAGGACTAACTTCACCTTTAAACTGCCTTAGAAAAATCACCTGACCTCTCTGTGACAGGTTTTTTTTCCTGCACTCTTTTCTCATCTGTAAATTGGTACAAAAAGCTACAGCTGTAAGGAACTGCTGTTACTTTCATGCTCCTAGTGTCACCAATTAGTATGTCTTAGTGTTGTCTGAAACACAGATATAAAATCAGACCTTCTCATCGAACAGTTCACAGTTGTGAACTACCTTATCAATTAGTTTGGAAAAAGATAAAGAAAGCCACTACTTGTGAGTGGCTACTGTTTTGCATAGTTCAAAATATTGTGGCTGAAATCTATAGAAAATAAAATATGAACAAAATTGAGGAATAAAAATTGTAAGATTTTGTTATTTTCTGGTGTTTTACTTGTGCAGCACAAGTGGCTCACCTGTATGTCATGGTCATTTTTCCTGCATGTGCTCAGTGTAGGGTTCCAGGAGGAAACTGACAATAACATTCATGACTGCTCTTCCAAATGTGGATTTCTACTGAATAAATAAGGTCTGAAAATGAAGCCCAGTAATGAATGTTTGACAATTTTCCGACATTGAAATTAGGGAAGGCAACAATTATTAAATTTTGCACAGTGCTCTGTATTCAATAAATATTGAGCTAATGTGTAAGAATTTGATATTAATCAAAGCTTATTGTTTTCTAAATACATGCATTCTACGATGGATGGTTACTTTTTAATATAAATCTATCTTTTCTAGTTTCTTCATTGATAAAATGGGAACAAAAATATTTAATTCTATGGGTTGTGGTGAAAATAATGACAAACATATTTATCTAGAACATATATAGCACTTCAATAATGCAGACACATTAACTCTCTCTTTGTTTTTGTCTGTTTCCTTTGAGCTTTTTTGTTTGTTTGTTGGCTTAACACATTCACTGTATGGATGAGGAGACTGCCCTGAAGAGACTAAGTTCACAAACCTAGGGAGGATAAAACAACCAGCAATGTTCTTTGTGGATTCTAGGTCATTTTAAGGGCTTCTGTTCTTGTTATGTCCATATCTAATGGCCTAAAGTTCCTCATTTTATATGATTATATTCTCAGCTTTAAAAAATTGAGCAAATGTAAATACAATTTAAATGTTGGCGAAAACAACACAGCCCACATTTTTGTTTCATTTACAACATTTCTTAGATTAACTCAGTACCTCCTCAACCAGACAGCTCAGGTTGGACTGGGGAAATTATGAATGAGCAGACTATTTTTTCTGCTTGCCATCAGTTATCTTGAAAACCCTAGCATTCCACTGGGCCTTGGGAGAACAAGTCTCAGGGAGGTTAATCATGGTCGCCAAGCCTTCACTCATGCTGTCTGGCTACAAACCTCACAGTCTTCCCATTAGAGCACAGTGACATATGAAAGGGGACAAATGACTCATTCAGAGGCATTCAACTCCACAACGCATGGGATTTCTACAATTTCCGCTTGAAAAATATTTCAAATTTTGCTGTAAATACTAAAAGTACAAAGATAAACGAGATAGAGGTCTCCCGAGAATATCTCTCAAGATACAATCCACTGAGGTGGTGGTGGGTGGCTTTCTCAGCCCTCCATATTCTAGTACTGGGGATATTTATGCAGTGACTCAGACAAAAACAGCTCTAGACTGCCAGGAAGAGATATCCAGGTCTCTAGCAGGTTGGCTCTGGCATTATTCTGGGAGTCTTAACCTGATTTGCCAGTGTCTAGTATACTCCTAGGCATGCCCATAGCCAGTAGGCTAAATCATCCCACTTATCCTTACTTTGACTTTCATTCTGCTTTCAGTGCTGAATGCAGTTCATGTTTCAAAATGGAGCAGGAGGTCTGTGTAGAGCACCCATCCCACATGATTTGTGCCAGTCTCTCCTCATAGCTTTTCAAGCTCAGATTTTTGCCAATCTAGGAAAATCGTGGATACTGACAAAATTTCCACTGTACTAGACTATACACTCATCTTCTATTTGTATTCTATGACTGTGTAACATTTAATTGTAAATTTAGGGGCTTGAAACAATACAGATGTATTATTTCCTAGTTTCCATGAGTTGAGTGCTGCATATGTTAGCTGATTCATCTGTTCAGGGCTACATAGGTACTATCAAGGTGTCAGTCAGGTGCGTCCTTATCTAGAGCTCTTCTAGGGGAAAAAATCAACTCTTAAAGTCTTCAGCTTGTTGGAAGAATTTACTTCTTGCAGTTGTAGAAGTCAGGTCCTCTATTGTGTAACTGTCAGCAGAGGTCTACTCTCAGCCCCTAGAAGCCACTCTTGGGTCTTTTCCACATAGCAAGCACCTTCATATCTGCAGTGGGAACTTGCCCATGTTAAATCCCTTTCATGGATTGAATCTCACTGAGGACCTCCTCTTCTGTGATTAGTCAGAGGACTTTGTCTTTCAAAGTGTTCATGTGATTAGGTTAGACCCACCCAGGAAATATGTTTATTTTAAGGCCAACCATGCCATAGAAAATGATATAATCATGGGATTAAAAGTCATAATCTTCAAAGTTCAAGGGATTGTGCTGCACATATACCCCCAGGTATCAGGAAACACTGGGGATATTTTAGAATTCTGCCACACATCTCTTCTTCAAGTTCCTTTCTGGCATGTTGCAACTTCCAATTAAATGATGACAAACTCCATTTAGACTAACCACCTACACTTGGAACCTGAGATTTGGGCAGGTCTTTCCCATTAGGAAGTCTGTGCCCCAGGGCTGCTCAGTTCCTTTAACCTAGTAAAGATCTTTCCCCACTTCCTAGACTTTCCTGAACATGCCACACAACTCACTGCTGAGAGTTTAACCAATGACAGTCAGGTGTATAGTCTGCTAAATATATTACAGCAAGACAAAGGCTCCAGGATTTATGTTAAACAGGTCTTGATATAAGTGGTCAAGAGAATCTGGATTCTATCTGGTAAAAGGGAAGCTGGATGAGAGACTTGGCTGAGAAGTGACCATTGCCATGGACTTGATAAAGCATAACAAATGTATTAGGGTCAGGAAGAACAGGCAGTGAAATGTCAGGGAGGGCTAAGAGTGCATGGTGCAGGGGTAGTCTAGTCAGTGGAAAGAAGTGTTTACAGCTAAGTGGGTGGGTTACAAAAGAGTTTAAATTCAGATGGGAATTTAACTTAGAAATAAAATAGCCATTGGTTCTCAAGTATGGGAATGAGATTTCAAAGTTTTTTGAGGATAGTCATTCTGCGGATAGGTTAGGTTGATGTAAGATGGAGCCATTTAAAAAAGATGTTACAGTAGGTTCCCAGGAGGGCAATGGTTGAGAAAATGAAGAAAACTGGTTTGATATTAATTTTGAAGGTAAACTTGACACTGAACATGAAGATTTTTTATATGGAATCTTACAGCATGCTACTAGCTTCACTTTGTAACATTTTTTGCCACGTTGCATACATTATTTTATTTTCTTCTGTTAATTTTTCATCTGTCAATCTACTTTTTTCAGTGACCTATGTGAACCTCCAGACTTTATCCTTTAGGTGTCAGATACAGCATCACCCCAAGGCTGGGTTCATTTCCATGTGGATTCGTAGCATGGTGAACACATTTTCCCCTTCTTAGACCCAGCATTACTACCCCTCCTCCATTGCTACAATATCACAGGATGATTTAAGCATCCTCTAATGTGTCACTGATTCCAAATATCTTTTCCAAACTCTCCATGGAGTCATTATTTAAGACTCTTCTGCTCATGATTTAGTGATATTTGCTTCAATTCTTGTCATAAAAATAACTGCTATCTATCAAAAAACATGTATAGAAAATCTAATCTCAGTTGATAGACCTGAGAAAATGATTACCCTGTGGCAGTTGCTGACTGGAAGGAAACAGAAAGGTGCTTTCTGGGGTACCAGACATGTTTGCTGTCTTTATCTGGTGGTAGTTCCATGGCTGTGTTTGTTTCTTGAAATGTCATCTAGCTGTGCCCTTAAGATCTGCATGCTCTACTATATGTGAGTTATTCCTCAATAAAAACAAATAAAAGAAAGACTGACCATGCATCATTCCTGAACCTTATCTATAATTTTTAGAAGTTGGGTTTATGATCACTAATGCTAAAAAAAATAAGGTTCAAGTCATTTCCCCAAAATCACATGAATAACTAGAAGCTAAACCATGTTATAAGCCTATGCTGTTCTCATTCCAAAACTGTATACTTTTAATGATAAGAGCAAAAAGGTTTTTAAGATTTATTTCTGTCCTACATTTTTTTTTCCTCCCTGGAATACCTCAGGCTACATATGTGCATTCTAGCATTCATGATTGACTCATTGTATTTTGACATGGATGAGTTATTGAACAATGATGAGACCACAAGTCTTTTCTTAGAGGAAAAGTATCACCTGTAATCAGTTGTCCAAGGGAAATCAAGCAAGCCAGGTATGCATCTGCTAGTGTGGAATAACATTAGATTAGGAATTAGAATTAAGGGACTTGGATTGGCAAGTATGATCTCTTATGTTAGGCACCTTTTAGAGGTAGAGAAGATCTTTTTTTCATGGAATTTTTTTCAGGGACTTGGGAAGACCCTAGAGTGGAAGCCACAATATTCAAATTATTACACTTCCTTCATAGTACAATTATCTAGCCTATTTTCCCTTTGTATTTCTTTGGTAATTTTGGTCAAAAGGTAAGGAAATATCCTTCATCAAATATTTTTCAGGTAACACAGATATTTGTTTGCACTGTCTGAAGCTTTGGCAGCTTGCTTGGGGTGCTTATAGCATTGAAGACACTTGGAGCTGAGCAAACGACTTTGAAGGTGGGTGAGAAAGTCATGTGGGTCATGCACAGAGAACTCAACAGTTACCATAAGGCCTTTGTTCTCCCCGGCACTTACAGAAACGACAGTTAGAGTGGCATTGGCTTGCAGCAGTGCTCAGGCTCCTGAGTATTTTCAGGAGCAGCAAGCATAGGTTGAGCTGAGTGAGGGATGGGGGATTATGTTTTGTTACCTGCATGGATTCTTGGCTTGAATAAAGCCCAAAATGAGAGATTTAGGGGCAGGAAACCAAGATCATAGAGGCATAGGGTTCCTTCTTTCCCACACCTCGGGACTCCAGCTCCTTGGGACTCAGGCTCCAGTGGATGAGCACTCTGGTGGTACAACCTATGGACAGATTAGGTCCTGGTGGCCTGGTGAGGACAATAAGCCCAAGTTGAACTATCAGAGACAAGTCTGCCAGCCCTAGTAAGTCAAATTTTAGCAGCAAAACAAGTCCCTCAACATACACTCCACACCAGGCTGCAACAGCTGCAACTCTCCCATACCCCATGTACCCCTCCCCTGCCCAGCAGACATGTTACTCCCTAACACAGCAAGCAACATGACAGAGGCCACTAAGGGCCAAAAATATAAAACAAAACTAGAGTCCTCCCTGGCAGAACACAAAAAAACTACCAGCTGATCAACAGGAACCCCATACCATGGTGTGGGGTGGGGATAGAGTAGAACCAATACAACAAATCTTGAAATCTCAAGAAATGGAAACACAACAAAATGACAGTTCATCAGAAATCAATTTTGAAGACATGGAAGATTGGTTCTTTTTAACAGATAAAGAATTCAAAGTTGCAATTATAAAGAAATCCAGAGAGTTAAAAGAAAATTCAGAAAACAAACCAATGACCTCAAAAATATAAAGGAGCAGAAGACAGAAATTAAAGTGCCACAGAAAAAATTGACAGAGATACAGGATGTAAAGGAGGTAATTAATGCAATTAAGAATAATATAGAAAGCTTGGGGAATAGAATAAATGGAGGAAAGGATTCATTATCTAGAGGATAATTATGAAAAAAGGAACCAGAAGGAAGGAGAAAGAGAAATTAAATGGAACAACAACAAAACAGCCAGAATACTGACACCATTAAGAAAGGCAACAAAAGAATATTGGGTATGCCAGAAGGTTAAGAGAAAATGAGAATATATTTGAAAAAATAATTTCTGAAAACATCCTAAACCAAGAGAAGGACAGTCACACACAAGGCAATGAAGCCACCAGAGCACACAGTTATAGAAATGAAAAACAAAACAAAAACACAAAACCTATACCAGTATATATAATTGGGAAACTATCAGAAGTCCATAATAGAGTAAGAATCCTAAAGGTGTCTAGGAAAAAACACAAACAACATATACATTTTTCTCTATCAAACTAACCTCAGACTTCTTGGTAGAAACTTCATTGACTAGAAGAGAATAAAATGATGTCTTCAAAATACTGCAAGATAAAAAATGCCAGTAAAGAATACCAAATTCTGTAAACTCTCAAATTTGAGGGAGAAATAGATTTTTTGCAACAAACAAGAGCTGAAATATCTTGCTACCACAAGACTTACTCTACAAGAAATATCAAAAGAGGCTCTAATATCTAAATCAAAGAGAATACACTTTACAAAAATGAAAAAATAGCAAATATAAAAACTAGAAAAAAATCAAAATGACAGCAGAAAGTTATCAAATATCAATAATCATTAAATGTAAATGAAGATAACTCACCAATTAAAAGCAAATTAATTAAAAAATAAAACTCAACTACTGCTGTTTGCAAGAAATTGATCTAAGGTCAAGAGACAAAGAGTCTTGTGAATGGATGGGGAATGGTACTCCAAACTAATGGTCTAAAAGAGCAGGAACTGCTATATTCATCTCAGAAAAGGTAATCTTTTAATTAAGAAAGGTAAAAAAAATAAAGATGGGCATAGTATAATAATAAAGCTATCAATACAACAGAAATACTTAATATTTATTAATATATATGCACCTAACAGAGGAGCTCCCAAATATATCAATCATATATTAACAGATCTAAACAGAAATATTGACAGCAACACAATAATAGTAGGGTATTTTAATATTCCTCTTTCATTAAAAGACATATCATCCAGACAGAAAATCAATAATAGATCAAGATCTTTAAACAAAAAAGAAGAGAGAGACTTAAGAAATATTTATATAGTACTTCACCCTAAAACTATAGACTACACATTCTTTTCAACACTCATGAAAAATTCTCAAGGATAGACCATTTTTTGGGAAACAAAACAAGTCTTAATAAATTATCAAAGATTGAAATCATATCTAGCATTGTTTCAGATCACAACAGTATCAAACTGCAGATTAACCAAAAGGAGGAGAGAAAAATTGCAAAAGAGTAGATAACAAAACAACATATTTTGAACAACCATTGGGTAAAGGAGAAAATTAAGGATGACATTAAAAATACCTGAAATAAAATGAAAATGAAGAAATGACATATCAGAAATGGCAGGATGTGCAAAGGCAGCAAAATGAGGGAAATTTATAGTGATACAATCCTTTCTCAGAAAACAAGAAGAATATCAGATAAAAAACCCAACCTTCGCCTAAAGAAATTAGAAAAAGAAGAAAACGAAGCCTAAATCCAATAGAAGGAAGGAATTAATAAAGCTTAGGGCAGAAATCAATGAAATAGACATAAAAACTATGCAAACAATCAGTGAAACAAAAAGCTGCTTCTGAAAGAATAAATAAAATAGACAAACCACTGGCCAGATTCCTAAAGAAGAGAGAGAAAACTCAAATAAATAAATAGAATCACAAATGAAAGATCAATAATTACAACAATACAGTGTATTACAAGAAAATTATGTATAACAAATATGGCAACAAATTGAATAACCTAGAAGAAATGAACACATTGCTGGAAACATACAGCGTTCGAAAACTAAACCAAGAAGAATTAGAAATCGTGAACAGATCATTCATAAGTAAGGAAATCAAAATAGCAATTGAAAACCTTCCCCAGAACAAAAGCCCTGGACCAGATGGTTTCACCAGTGAATTCCGCAAAACATTCAAAGAACAATTAATACTAATTCTTTTTCAACTGTTCAAAAATTTAAGAAGATGGAAAACTTACAACCACTTTTTATGATGTCAGCATTACACTGATTATAAAATCAGATAAAGACAGAAACAAAAAACAAAATTACAGACTGATATCTTTCATGAATATTGATGCAAAAATTTTCAACAAAATAATAGCAAACCTAATTCAACAGCGTATTAAATGAATCATACACCATGATCAATGGGATTTATTTCAGGGATACAAGGATGATTCAACATATGTAAATCAATGTGATACACTACATCAATAAAAAAAGGACAAAACCACATTATCATATCAATAGATGAAGAAAAAGCATTAGATAACATTCAACACCCTTTTGCATAAAAACCCTCCAAAAATAAGTATAGAAGGAATGTACATAATAAAGACTATCTATGGCAAGTCCACAGCCAATATTGTTCTCATCAGAGAAAAACGGAAAGCTTTTATTCTAAGATCAGGAATAAGGCAAGGATGTTCACTTTCATGCTTACTATTAAATAAAGTTTTGGAGGTCCTGGCAAATGCAATCAGACAAGAAAAAGATACAAAAGGTATCCAATAAGGAAAGCAAGAGGTGAAACTATCACTATTTGCAGATGACATGATAAAATACATAGAGAACTCGAAAGACTCAAGTAAAGAACTACTAGAAATAATACATTAAAGTGCAGCATGCAAATTTAATATTAAAAATATTAAAAATAATGTTGCATTTCTGTATGCTAACAATAAAAATGCAGAAAGTGAACTCATGAGAGCAATATCATTTACAATTGAATTAAAAAGAATGAAATTTAAAAACAGGAGAGAGGATGGCAACCTGGTAGGGGCAAGATTCAGATCCTCCCCACAGAGTAACTAGAAAGTCACCTATATTCCAGAGGCAAATAATGAGGAAGGGCAAGCACAGAGGCTATGGAGACGCAGCAGCTTTTGTGGTGATAAAGAATAGGTGACTATGTCCTGCTATGTAGCTAAACCACAGATTCATGAGGAGGTATAGGAACTGTGGTGGTGGGGAGGAGCTGAGGAGGATGTGAATGAGCCTGCAGAGTTACTGTGGGGGCAATGAGGAGCCTGCCTAGTGGGGTCGGGATGCAGAGGCAAGGAAGACTGGGAATGGGATGGAAGGAGAGCCAGTACTCAGGGACTGAGCTTCAGTCTGCATGGTGAAATCACACTGGGCTCCACAATAACTAGAAGGCTGCTAGGGCAATTCACCCACCCAACCCTCCCACTACCATTTTGTGTCATTCTCAGAATCCCCCCACCAGATATCCCACCCACCAGATATTGTGCTCACTGGATATCCTACCCACAGGATTAAAGGAAGAAGGTAATATCCCTGAAAGGGACTGAACTTCAACATTACCTGATAGCTCCACTCTGCTGGTAGAGACAGATGTGCAACTTCATTGACAATTGTTGGCCAGCAGCAAGATGATCACCCTACACAGTGCCATTGGTGAAACTGAATCCATAGAAACATAAACAGAATGCCAAACAGAGCAAAGGCACAGAGAAATGTACATGAAATTATGGATCCAATCCAGGGAAAATCTAAATACAGCAGATGTATGCAAACTACCTGAAGATGCATTTGGAGTAACAATGATTAACATACTCATTGGAATCCAGAAAATAATAGAGGAAATAAAAGAAAACATCAAAGAAGACAGAGAAGAAATGAAGCAAGATAACAAAAAATTGATGAATACAATAGCTGAACTAAAGAACTAAATAGACAAACTCAAAATAGGATGTATGAACTTCTAATAGAATCAGGGATCTGGAAGATAAAACAGATAGAACTCATTCAAGCAAAACTGCAAGGAGAAAAAAATGAAAAGAGAATTTGAGACCTTTGGGATAACATCAAAAGGAAAAATATTTGCATCATAGAGTATCAAAAGTAGAAGAGGGAGAGAGTGGGGCAGAAATTGTATTTGAAGAAATAGTAGCTGAGAACTTCTCAAACCTGAAGAATGAAGCAAGCCTCAAGAACCAGGAAGCTCAGAGTTCTTAATAAAAGAAACCCAAACAGAACTAATCATAGACACATGAATCAAAATATCAAAAGTATAAGACAAGAAAGAATCTTACAAAAGTGTCACCTACAAAGCAGTTCCCAAAAGATGGATTTTCAGGTGAAACTCTACAGATTAGAAGGGAATGACATGATATATTCAAAGTGTTAAAAGAAGAGAATTTTCAACCTAGCATACTAAACCCTATGAGATTATCATTCAGACTGAAATAATGACAAAAATGCTTTTCTGATAAGCAAAAGTTAAAGGAATTAATCACCACAAAAACAGCTTTGCAAAAATATTAAACGATACTTCATATAGTGTAAAGAAATCCCAGATCAAAACAGTAAGGCAGCAAATATAAAAAGTGGGAAGAGAAGAAAACAAAAATGTGGATAGTTAGAATGAGTGGAAGACTGATAGGCTTTCAAATAAAAACAGTAAAATAAACTGTAAACATAGAATTGTTAATGCTTACTTCGGGGTAACTTCAAAATACATCCCCCAGGAAAAGCAAAAAGGAAAAACAATCAAAACAAACCACTCATGTGACATAAAAAGAGGAAGATAAGAACAAAGTCATTGTCTGGAAAAACATATAGAAGACAAATTGTGAATGACAATAAGTTGCTATATATCAATAATCACCCTAAATGTTAATGGACTGAAATGACCAGTCAAGTGAGGCCAAGTGGCTTAATGAACAAAAAGGCCTAATCCCAACTTTTGCTGCATTCAGAAAACCCACCTTCTTTCAAAAATAAAGAAAGTCTCGAAGTCAATGGTTGGAAGACAATACCAGTAATGGAAACCACAAAAGAAAAGGAACAGCTGTACTCATATTGAATAAAACAGACTTCCATCTAAAAAGTATAGCAAAAGGCAGAGAAGGACTCCATATAATGATTAAAGGGTCAATACAGCAAGAAGACATAACACCTACTAACATATATGTACCAAATGAAGGAACAGCAATATATCTTCAGCAAGTATTATTAGATATGACAAGAGACATCAACAGCAACATAATAATTGTAGGAGACTTAAAACACCCACTTATAATAATGGAGAGATCAACCAGGCAGAAAATTCACAGGGAAACACCAACTTTAAATGACCATCTGAAAAATACAGGTCTAATAGACTTATACAGAACACTTCACCCAGTAAATTCAGATTTCACTTTCTTCTCAAGTGTGCATGGAATATGAAACATCTATCAAGGATAGATCATATGGTGAGACACAAAACATCTCTCAACATATTTTCAAAAATTGAAATCATGCCAAGCATCTTCTCTGGCCACAATGTCTTAAAATTGAAAGTCAACCACAAAAAGAAAGATGGAAAACCCTAAATTAATTGGAGACTAAAAAATATGCATCTGAATGACTCTTAGGTAAAAGAGGAAATAAAAGAGCTTAAAAATACATAAAGACAAATGTGAATGAAGATATGACCTATCAGAATCTATGGGATGAACCAAAAGCACTAAAAAGAATGAAATTCATTATAATCCAGGCCCACCTCAAGAAACAAGAAAAATTGCAAATAAGATATCTCACCCTACATTTAAAACAACTGGAGAAAGAAGAACAATTAAAACCAAAAATCAGTGGAAGAAAGGAAACAATCAAAATTTAAGCAGAAATTATGATGGGGACTCGATAGGAAGCACTTTCAGTTCGCTACCCACAGATAATGAAAAAAACAAAATAATCACCTACTTTCCTGATACAAACAAAAATAAACAATGGGAACTTCAGCTGGAGACAGATTGGCTGACAAATAATAGTGGGTGAGGGCACCAGGTGGGGTTCTCAGCTAAGCTATGGATTTGGATTTGAGACAGAGCTCAGTAGTCTCTGAACGTGCAATGGGGCATAAACTAGGGATTTAAGGATCACTGCAGAGGCAGTGAGAGGCAGAAACAGTGGGAAAAAGATGCAGAGCCATGGAAGGCTGATTTGGGAGGGGGTGAAAGGAGAATCAATACACCCAGAGCTGAGCTAGAACCTGGAACCCAAATGGTGAAATTGTGCTGAGCGTAGCCATAACCGGAAATCAGCCAAAGAAATTCCCAGCACAAATCCCTCCCACAACCATATCACACCAGAGCCTGGGGTCCACCAAGAGGAAATCCCACCCACCACATATTCTGCCCACCAGGCATCCCGCCCACCACATACCTGGCTAACAGATAGCCCACCCATCGTGTACCCCACCACCTGGAACAGTAAGAAGGCAGTACCATAAGTGACCAAACCTCAATGCCACTCATTAGCGCCACCTTATAGATAGAGCTGAAACTGCAGCCTGAATTGCCAGTACTGAGCAAGTCAAACCTATGCAATGCCAGGGAAACTGAACTCTCAGAAATATAAGCAGAATGACGAATAGAGAGCAAAGGCACAGAGAAATATACGTGAAATGATGCATCTAACAAAAAACCCAGGAGAGACTTTGAATGTAGCAGGTGTATAAAAATTACCTAAAGAGGAATTTAGGGTAATAGTGATTAACATACTCATGGGAATCCAGAAATCAGTAGAGGCAGTAAACAAAAATGTCAGGAAGCAAAGAGAAGAATTAAAATAAGATATTAAACAGGTAAGAGACACGATAGCTGATTCTGAATTAAATAACTCAATAGAGCGACTCAGCAGTAGGATGGATGAAGTTTCCAATAGAATCAACAATTTGGAAGATAGGACAGAGGAAATCAATCAAGCGAACCAGCAAAGAGATAAAAAAAAATTCAAATACTTGAATACAGCATTCAACACCTCTAGTGTAACATCAAAAGGAACAACATTTACATCATAAGGGTGCCAGAGGAAAAGAGAGAAAAGGGGGAAGAAACTATATTTGAGGAAATAACAGATGAGAACTTTCCCAATCTGAAGAATGAAGCAAGCTTACAGATCTAGGAAATTCAAAGAGTTTCTAATAAAAGAAACTCAAACACAAATAAACCTAGGCATATCATCATCAAAATTTCAAGAATTCAAGATAAAGAATATTAATTAAAGACAGCCACAGAAAAAAATGTCACATACAGAGGAGCCCCCATAAGATTGTCAAAGGACTTCTCAAATGAAACTCTACAGGTCAGAATGGCATAATATATTTAAAGGTCTGAAAGAAAAGGATTTTCAACCTAGAATACTATATCTGGCAAGATTATCATTCAGAAATGAAGGAATGATAAAAACCTTTTCTGACAAGCAAAGTATTACATCATCACAAAACCAATTTTTAAAATAACATAAAAGGATACTTTATGAAGCGTAAAGAAACTACGCAAATAGTAAGACAGCAAATATTAAAAGTGAGGAGGAAGAGAACAAATATGTGGATAGCTAGAATGAGTGGAAGACTAAATATGCTGTCAAATAAAATTAGGTAGTAAACATACAACTGTGAATGCTAGCTTCAGGGTAACCTCGAAATACATCCCCAGGGAGAAAGCAAAGAACAAAGCAAAAGGTGAAATCAGTCAAAACATAACTGCACCCATCCAACCTAAAAAGAGAAAGAGAACAAAGGCATCATCTGGAGCAACCTACAAAAGACATCAAACTAAAAAGTCTCTTCACAGTGAAAGGAAACATCACCAAAACAAAAAGACAACCTACTAACTGGGGGAATTTATTTGCATTTCATATTTCTGGCAGAGCTTAATAACTAAAATATACAAAGAACTCATAAAACAATAATAGAAAAATAGGCAATTGAATAAAAAATTCAGAAGAGTATTTTAAAGACATTTTTCTGAAGAGGATATACAGTTGGCCAACAAGCACATGAAAGGTGTTCCTGTTTGTTGGCTGTCAGGGAAATACAAATTAAAATAATAATGAGATATCACCTTATACCTAAGAGACTGGCTACTATCCGAAAGTCTGGAAACAACAAATGTTGGCAAGTATGTGTAGAAAAGAAAACACTTTTACATTGTTGGTAGGAGTGCAACTTAGTGCAACCCCTATAGAAAACAGTTTTGAGATTCCTCAAAAATTTGAAGATGGAAATCATATGATCCCAACATTCCATTTCTGGCTTACTTGAAAGCTACCAAAACACTCATCTTCAATGATTTATGCACTCCATGTTTTTTATAGCACTATGCACAATAACTAAGAACTGGCAACTACCTAAGTGTCCTACGTCAGGTGAATGGATAAAGAAGATGTGGTTCCTATATACAATGGAATACTACACAGCCCTTAGAAGAGATGAAATCCTGTCATTTGAATCAACATGTATGGATCTAGAGGGGGTTATGCCAAGTAAAACAGGCCAAAAAAACAAAGTTAGATACCAGATGATCTCACTCAAGGTGGAATGGGAACAGACAAAACAAAGGAGCAGATGAAACAAAGTCCACCCCTAGACTCTTGCAATAGAACTGAGGTTACCAATAGGGTAGGGATGTGGGGGTCTGCTAATGGTGGTAGAACCTACTGGATAATGGTGAAGAACACTTTATGATTTGATGCAGGCAGGATTTGCTGACGTATATCTAAGGAATGGAGAACATATACTTATGAGGTTATTTCAATGTGTAAAATAATTTACTGCACTAAAAATATATACATTTTAAATAAAAGAATGAAATACCTTGCAATAAACTTAACCAAGGAAGTGAAGGACCTATACCATGAGAATTATTGAACTTTACTAGCGAAATGGACGATGATACAATGAAATGGAAATATATTCCATGCTCATGTATTGGAAGAATTAGCATAATCAAATGACCATTCTGCTCAAGGCAATATACAGATTCAATGCTATCCCCATCAAAATTACAAAGACATTCTTCATAGACATAGAACAAAAAAAATCATGAAATTTATTTGAAATTATCAATAATCCAGTATAGCAAAACAATCCTCAGGAAAAACAATAACCACCACCACCATAATGGAGGTGTCATGATCTCTGACTTCAAACTCTATTGCAAAGCAATAATAACACAGAAATAAAGATCAATAGAAAAGAATTGAAAATTCAGAATTAAAACCACAAAAATATGGAATTCAAGTTTTTGACGAAGGAGTCAAAACTTACAATGAGGCAAGGACAACCTCATTACTAAATGGTGCTTAGAGAACTTGACAAACACATGCAAAAAGTTGAAACTAGACCACTACCTAACACCAACATAAAATTAACTCAACATGGATTAAAGACTCAGATGTAAGGCCAGAAACCGTAAAATTTATAGAAGAAAATATAGGCATAACATTATTGGACATAGTCTTAAGAAATATATTTGGGAACTTGACTCCAATGACAAGTCAAATAAAATAAAAAAGAAAGAAAAGGGATTACATCAAACTAAAGGAGCTTCTACATAACAAAAGATACTCGCATCAAAACAAAAAGGCATCCAACTGAAGGGGAAAAGATATTTGCCTATCACATCTCTGACAGGGAGTTAATATCTAAAATATTTGAACAAAATTGGACAACAATAAAAAATAGCAATACAGTCAAAAAAGGGACTGATGACTTTATATGATACCTCTCCAAGAATGGCATACAAATGGCCAATAGGTTCATGAAAAGACGTTCTACTTCCACTATCATTAAGGAAATGATATTCAAAGTAACAATGAGAACTCGCACCTATGATAATGGCTATCATCAAAAAAAAAAAAAAAGAAAGTAAGAAAAGAAACAAAAACTGGTGAAGAGGATGTGGAGTAAAGGGAACTCTAATTCACTGCTAGTGGGCATGTAAAATGGTGCAACCATCCTGGAAAGCATTATGAAGATTCCTCAAAAAATTGAGAACGGAAATTTCATATAATCCAGTTATTCCCCTACCAGCAGGGGAATATGTACCTTAAAAACACAGCAACACTTATTCTCAGAGATATATGCACCCCATGTTCATTGGAGCATTATTCACAATAGCCAAGAACAGAAAACTACCTAAATGTCCATAAACAGATGAATGGATAAAGAAGATGTAGTATATAAACACAATGGAATACTCAGCAGTCACCAAAAGGGAGATATCCTACCATTTGCAGCAACATGGGTGCACTTGGAGAGAATTATGCTTAGTGAGACAAGCCAGAGGCGAAAACAGACATTGTATGACAGCACTCATATAATGTGTATAGAGATAGAAAACAAACAAATGGCATAGATTAAATGATACTAGACTTAATGAAAAATGAGAGAACTAATCTAAAAAGTAACAGAGTCTTTGTGGTGGGGAAACAAAGGCAAATCAAAAGTTATAGAAGAGAGGGTGGTGGTGGAAGGAAACAGGGTAAAGGGGATTAATTGTAAAGTGAAGGGGAAAAAAGGAAATAGTGGTGCTATTGTGCTATATACAGATGTAAATTTGCATTATGTTTACCTCAAAACAAGTTACTATTAAAATGAAATATTCATTCAATAAAATCAGTTTTAAAAAATAGTCACTGATAGAGTTTATGAAAGTGGTTTGAGACATACCAACTTCAACTCTACTCTGGGAATCTACAGAGATTCTACCTCCAAAGGGAGTAACTCCTCTCTGAGTTTGTAATGGACATGATGGCAGTAAGAAAGCCTTAAAGAAAACAGTAGAGGATTTTTGAGACCCAACACCTGAAGTCAACAAGAGAGATTTCGATCAATACACACCAAATTTGAGGATCTGATTTTTTTCTTTCAAGCTACAAAATGTAAAGTCCACCGTAAAGTTTTTGGTTTTGGTAAATAAAATGTCCTATTGCCACATAATATAGAACAGTTTCATCATCCCTAAAATTTCCGTTGTATAATTAATTTTAAAATTCTACCTCTATCCCCACCTGCATTCTCTGGCAACCACTGATCTGTTTCTGTCCATTCAATTTTACATTTTCCAGATTGATGACATTCTATATAATGAGAGCCATTGCATGAGAACCATGCATTTTTTGAGTGTGATCTGTTCCATTTATAATAATTCATTTACTGTTGCTATTCATATCCTGCTGCTATTTCAGTAGAAATTCTCTTTGTTGCTGAGTAGCATTCCATTGTATGGATATATAACACAACATACACACATATATGAAACATATATACACATACATATGTATATATACTGCTATGTAAATATACATATACATTCATGTGTATATATACTTATTTCCCATCCTTGGCTGTGATTCTTGAACGTAGGTTAATGACTTCCATAGGCTATGACTTAGACTCTTGAGCCAAGCAGGGGATAGGAATGCTAGATACATAACATAAATACAAAACATTTGTGTTACAAAAATGTATCTTCTCTGGTTCAGGTGTGTGTGGGAGGGGAGGGTTTGGAGGAGAGATGGTGAACCCGCAGTGGCAGGGGCATGTGACTGAGAGCCCTCAATTTAAATATAGCCATGTGACATTGAAATACCTGTGTCATATTGTCTTATGAAATCATTAATAGAGATTCATCCTTAGATGTGGACATCTATAACTAGAGGCAAGTCATAAAATATGGTCATAGTGTATCAAGATATACTTAAAGATAATTATTATTTTTCTTATTTCTAGCAAAATGTTATTTTGAAGACAGTGGGGAAGGAATATTGGAAGATTTATTTATCTGTTTTTACAAGTTTGTTTGTTACAGAGTGGAGAATGTGACTTGGGACAGGGGTCTCAAGCAAAAACAAGCCAGTTACCTACCTGTCTTAAAATGATTAGACCAAGGTGAGTCTGAGCCAAAGGGATACTCCAAGAACCAAGGTGGTCACAATCTCTTGCTTCCTGCCCTCCTTACGTTTTCTAGGGTCAGGTTAGGTAACAGATGTCAGATACACCTATAAAAATTATGAATTTAATTTATACATGTCAACTGCTTTTAGAGGCACTTGTGCACATGTTTTATTTTTACTACAGAACTGTCTGGCTCAAAGGAATGATGTTTTCATGTAACACTGCCAATAAAGGTAGAAACTCAAGTGTTGAAGGAAAGGAAGAGATTCCAAGTTATATCCAATTTAAATTCAAGCAGTTAATTTTGCAAACCATGTTATAGTACATGCTTTCCTAAATAATTTTAGGTATGAGACGTGATCATTTTGATTATGGTGAGCTTGAATGAATTAAAGTCCTTTAATATTTTAGTTAGTATTGTCATACTTTATATATATCCTAAACACTACCAAGCTAAATTATTAATTATAAAGTAAAAGATAATTTCAAAAGTAACTTGCAGTGTAGGTATAAAACATCACTGTTATAATTGAAGTTCACATTATATTCTGAATTTCATTGAATCAAATGTCCTATCATGTTAACTACTAAATCTTTTAGAATTATTATGTGTTTTAAATAAATTAAAATCCTTTTAAAGTTAAAGTTTAGACCAATTACATTGGAGTGACATCGCATAACTCCACTGTGGAATGAGAATAAATATAAAGTGCTATGTTGACCATAATAACTCGTATAGGTTAAGTGAGAGGCTGTGTATTTATTGAGGACTTGCTATAAAGGTTACCTAGGATAACTTCCTGAGGTAGTAGAACTAAGATAAAATAAGATGACTCTTTAAGATACAGGTTTTGTGAGTTTGTGAGTGTGTGTGTGTGTACGTGTGTGTGTGTGGTGGGGAAGGAAAAATAAAAATAAGCAAATGGATAATTATGATTTAAGAAGATAGCATTCTGTGTGAATGATTTAGACACAATGATGGAATATGAAAACTGATCCATATTCAACTGTGAATTGTTATGAAAATAATCTTTCTCTGTGTCCCAGTTTTCTCAGAAACCACCTCATAGTGTAGTTATGAGGATTAAATTAGTAAATATTTATGAAAGACTGGTGCATAGTACATGTTATTTTAAATATTAAAATAAACAAGTAATTAGGTCAAGTTGTGAATGGTGTGTTGATATATATCTAAAAAATGGGGAACCTATACATAGGAAATTATTTTAATGTATAGAATAATTAGTACAAAAATAATTTAAAAAAATAATGTCTTGACATACCCTAGCAGAGTAGTGGTTTAGTAGTGGTTTATGATTTAAGCCTCCTCTGAAGGAGCGCAGTCCACATGCATCCCAAGGACTCCGGTTTTCATTCCAGGTCCAGGGGGAAAAACCAATGCAAACAACTAAATAAAAATAAAATAAAGTGCTTCTTCAAAAAAAGAAAAAGAAAAAGAAGAGACTAGAGACTCGTGGAGAAGGAGGAGGAGTAGGCTGTGGTAAGATGAAGGTTGCATTTGGAGGCTGTTCTGTTTGGGGCATCTAAGACACAAAGCTGAGGAGAGCTCACTCCAGGGCCTACATGGGTGTCTTTCCTCTGGGTTCACCAAGAGTAGACATGTGTTGTCTTTGATTTGGTTGTGTGAAACTGAAAGTCCACTTGGAAGCAGTATCCCTGTGGGCTCTATGAGAAGAAGCTCAAAGTTGGACGGGGCTGAGAAAGTGGCACTGAGGAGAAGGAAGAGGCGGAAATCCCAGAGGGCCCGAGAAACCGCCAGTATCTGGTATGTGCACCAGGCCCTCCTGAGAATAGCAGCCCCATGAGGTTCTTTCTGAGTCATTGTGACATGGGACATGGGTCTCAATCAAAAACAGGCAACTATCTGTCTTAAAATGATTAGATGATTAGGTAAGTTGGTGCCAAAGATGTTCTCCTGAAACCAAGGTGGTCACGACCATTTTCCATCCCCAAAACCATCCCAAACATAGCTTGGAAGGAAAAAATTTTGCTAAAAACATTTAATAATAGGCAGTGTCACATGTTCTCTTTGGGAAAAGATAAATAGACCATATCCATAGAAAGAGTGTTCTGAGCTACTCTGGGAGTACTGGAACCAAAATGACTTTCCAGCAGTGAGAGACACAACACCATGTCTTACCTCAGGCCTCCTGGAATGCCGACGGTCAATCCCATTGTTAGCCACTCTCATCCGAAGAAGAAAACATGGCTCAACATGGAACATTGTTATAAAAATCAAAGAGCAAACAAACATTGAGTAAATGGCTAGAACTCAGATTCTAAGGCTAACTGGATATTTTTTCTTACTCTACAGTGCCTTGCCAATACTTTGATAAATATAATTCAATCAGCAGTCTATGTTAAGCTTTATTAAAATGTCAAGAGGCTTACCAGTCAGAATGAAAATGCAGGATAAAAAACATATTTGTGGATTTTACTAAACCCCACACTGTTGGAATATAATTCCTTCTGTTCAACAAATCCATGCTCACTCATCTCTATTCTATTGTGCAAAGAACACAAAGTGATAGGAGGAATAATGTTTTCCTTTTTTCCATTTGAAGCTTTGAGCTTGAAACGGGACACAGCATGCCGTTTTTGGTTCCCACGCCAGGGAATTGGAGAGCTACCACACAGACACATTTTGCTTCATCTGAAAATCTTACTCTTTGAGTTTGAAACAACTGACTCCCCTCTGCACTAAAAGTTTATGTGCCTGTTTTCCTTTTCTGCAAAAACCACATATCTATATCTATATCTATATATCTATATATCTATATATCTATATATAGATATATAGATATGCATACACACATATTTATTTATTTATTTGGCACCATAATACCTCTTAATCTCTGGGCGGAAATCATGAAAGGAAGCTCGAAGAGACAGAAATGGCGTCTGTATAGTTCTGCTTGATCCCGCACAAGATGCGGAGGTGAGAGGAGGCGTTATCAGAGCCCTGAAAGCCACCTCTGTTGCTGGGATGTACATCAAGGAACAAAGTGGAATCTTTCCTGAACAAGCGATTATCAAATTACAGACCTGTCACCCGTGCTTCCCGGGAAGGGTCAGCACCTTCCCTTGCTCCCGACAGACAAAGAATGTGTGACAGAAAGATCGATACTTCAGTTAACTAAACAGCTGGCTAATAACACAACTGACAGCGCACAAAGGTTGGATGGAAGACAGTGAAATAAAAGTATCTTTTAGAGACTTTTTTCACCTATTCAACTGCTTGGTGGGTTCTACTTCTTTCTACTTCCTTTTTCTTCTGCTGGATTAGGCTGATGTTGATTCTAAACTCAAATTTAAAAGAAGAGGAGACAACTCCCCCACAGGATGGACTTGGATACCAGGGGCGCTGGGATCTGAAGTAGTGGCAAAGGAGGGCAGAAAGCCAATGGGGTTTATCAGCCTCCGGTGCATGAGGGAGGTGGCCCAATCAGTTGTCATTAACTAATTACTCTTCTCCATTGTCAAGATAAATTGGTTCATCCAATATGTTTCTCAGTGTGTCAGGTGAGTTGCATTAAAAGGATAAACAGCACTCTCTTTTTCCCCCCCCACACACTGTTGAACATCTCAACAGCTTAATTGTTGTTCTGCTGATTCTAGAAGCAGCTCTGGGGAGTAATTAAGGGCCAGGTCCGGAACAGCTCAGATCTGAAGCTCCCCTGTCATGTCCTAGAGCTCCAGAAGGCACCTCACCCTCTCTGAGTGCCGGGTTCCTTACTACCCGGATGAGGATAACAATAGAACTGGTCTGGGAATTTTAAAATAGAGATTTGAAAAAGTAAAACACACAGTCCTGTACAGAGTTAGGCACCGTGACTGACACAGAGAGTAAACATGCAATCATGTACTTCCCAGTCTTTCCCCACAGTGATATGTGAGAGCCATCTGGGCTGCATCTTTTCAAGCAAACTATCCAAATTCTCCAAGAAATTCAATCGGTAATATCAATAATTCTGGCACCTCTATAAAATGCTTTATGGTTATGAAGCAATTTCCTATTCAACAGTTTTAATTGTCACAAAACTTTGTAAGGGAAATAGGTTTGGGATTTCTCTTACAGAAGGGGAAACTGAAGCTGAGAGACATGGAATTTACCAATAGTCTGTGCCACTGCTTGTGGAGTGCCCAGCCCAGTACTGGGTAACACATTCAGATTCTCTCAGCTGATGTCAGTTTAAATCTTTGCCTCACCATTTCTTAGCTGTGTGATGGTGGGAAGCTTGATTAACTTCTCTGAATTTCAATCTCATCTGTAAAACAGGGACACCAATCTATGCCTTTGGCATACATAGGTTGTGTAAAGAAATAAAATGAAGTACTCAGAAGGAAGCTGGGTACTTAGTAAGCATTCACTGCTAGCTAGGAGTTGCTATGGCTTCATATTAAAGTCGTTGCCATCTTCATCATTATTAATTTGGTGAAGTGCTTAATATGGAGACTATTTTAAAAGTTACTATTATCACAAAACCTGGTATCTTTCCGCTTATTATCTTCCCTTGTCCCCCTTCTCTTTCTCTTCTTAGAAAATATGTGAGCAATAGGCCTCTTGTTAATAGATAAAGGACTTTGAAATTTTGGTCTATAGTATTTAGTCCCTTGTGAATCAGTCTCTTTGAACATGATCTGAGTGGCTTATGATGATACAAATGGAGTTTTTCATTCACAAAGTAAAATGCAGGTACCAGGCCAGTACCCAATGCCTCCTGACACGTCTCAGGTAGGAGGGATCTAACACATAACAAATGCCATTCATCCAATGCATGTTTATTAAAGGTCCGCTGTGTACCAGACACTGTACCAGGAGCAAAGATTAAAATGGTGAAACAAACATACCATATATGTTTGATATGTAGACGATAGACCTGATAATTATGGGAGACAGAAGTACTCAAATAAGAGTCTGGTCTCGGCATGGGGAGGGCTAAGAGGATGGGAGCCTGGTACTAATGTGAACACTTGTAAGACTCATAGGGTTATCCAGGGAGGTTTCCCTGAGGACATCACACTTGAGTGGGCTCTGACAGATGAGTAGGATGAGCAGGAGGATTTCAGAGGACAGGTGTGCATTTAAGGAACTCACAAGAGTGTGGTTGGAGTGCAGTGCCTGCATTCTGGCCTCTGCTGGCTGTGACAGGACTTCTCATTTATCCTGAGGAAAGTCAGCTCTTTGGAAGAGAAAGGGACATAGGGAAAGTCAAGATGTCTGGTCTTTCATGTGACACTCATACATGTGCCTGTACAGGTGAAGTCGCAAGAATAAATAGGTACAATCTTTTAAAAGAAAACCATACAAAATGAAAGTCACTTGGAGGCAAAGCTTTTCTAGGGTGAGCAGGATGGTGAAGTGCAGTCCTACCCCTCCCACCCTGTGAATGAGCTCCCTTTTCCAGGCTGTGCTGCTCTCCCAGCAGTCTGAGCTTCTCACTTTGGGCAGCTGAATCCTTTGTCCAGAAGGTCTGCCTACCACACTGCACCTGCCATCAATCAGCACACTCCTCCTTCTCTTTTATCACTGTCTCAATATTCCAGTCGTCAGGTAAACATTTTTTAACCTGTCCTCCACCAAATCCTCCTGCTAAACTAACTCCTTCCTCTGTCCTGGCCCAGACTTTCAGTGTCACTCCCTGCTGGTCCATCTCTCTCCATCTCTCTGGACTCAGTTCCTCGAAGCATGGATTTAATAGGGTCTCTACCCTGGTCTGCTCTGGATCTTGACTCTGGAGACTGGGAATGAAATGGAAGGGAGGAAAGAAGAGAGGAAAAAAAGAGAGCGAGTAGAGGAAAGAAGGTGGAGAAAAAGAAGGAAGGGAGGAAATAAACTTAACCTGAGATCTCACTTAAATAACATTACCCTAAGCCTAGATAGCAACTACTGAATTATGCCTAAGCCCCTCTGACCATACTGAACCTGAACAAGCTAAAATTTATCATCCTGTGATGACCAGGTTGCTGTGTCTCAAGAGAAGGGAAAATATTCATGTGGCAGAGATCGATTTGTTTTGCTCAGGAAGGAAAGGAGAAGAGATATTCAAGGTGGCAGCCTGACAAATCCTGTCCTTTACTGCAGAAATGACACACTTCTTGGTGAGCACCCATCCATGTCCAAGATGACATGGGGGGTGGGGTGCTGTGGGTCCTGTGTTGCTCAGAGCTTTGTCCTTGGTTTTGGCTTGAGCAGCAAAAATCACACATTTGGAGCACTCTTAGGGACCGTTTAGTTAGAAATATGCTTGTTGAAGGAGAGATGACTACAAATCAGAGAGGTTAAGTGGTTTTCTCAAGGTCACACTGCCAGTCAGAGAAAATGGCTCCTGTGTCTTCTATGTGCCTTCCCTGAACCAAATCAGGAACCCTACACTCGCCCATTCATCCTTCATGAAAGCTTATTAGTACTCTTCCTTATTAACATATTTTACTCCATGAAACATAAAACTAACCACATTGATTGTATGACTCTGTATAAGGCACTGGGTATAGAGTCAACTTGTGTATAAATAAGAAAATAAGCTTTGGAGCAAGATGGACATTTTATCATCTATTATTTTTTACTATCCTGCTATACTGGGTGACTTTGGACAACTTATTTGAGTCAATTTTCTTTCAGAGTTCTGCCCCCTGTAAATGGTGGTGAAAGGGAGGTTCTGGTTTTGATCAAATATTCCTGACAATTTAAGGGGTGGAACAAGACTTGAGGTCACCATAGCTGGGGTTTTAAGAAAGGAATGTCCACAGGAGATCACAGAGAAAGGGCAGGCTTGGGAGAAACAAGTAGGGGAGTGAAGGAAAAATCCCCAAGGGTTTGGCCATCAAGATAGGAGACAGAGTCCTCAAGGCAAGAGCCAGTCTTAGTCCAGCAGGCAGAGTCCCCCCAAGCAGAAGGGCAGTGCAATAGCTGGTCTGCTTGGTAGATCAGCTAGAGTGTCAAGATACAAAGTGCATCTAGAAAATCAATAGGGAGGTGTGTGCAAATAATTTTCTATAAATAAAATTTAATGAATATGAATCTAAGTACAAATGTAAGTGTACAAGAGAGTCACATCAATTTTTAAGTCAAATTAAACATAACCTTGAACATAACTTTAAACACAACTTTGATTTCAGAAAGCTGATAGAAAATTCTGTATCAGTAAATATTGGAGTTTGTTAGCCTCAGGGCTTGCAGTGTTACTTTAGTCTAATGCAGAGTACAACCTTTGGGGAGGACCCTGGAGAATTCAGATTTCATCAGCCATACTTTAAAAAGGTAGTTACCTAGAAGTTTCATGACATTTCAGATTTCAGCAATTCTTCTACTTCGATGTCATGCTGTAAGCCTGGGCCTTTGTCAAGACCTGCATCTCTGTAGCCAGGATCCAGGAATCTTGGTCTTGCAGCAACTATGACAGCTCTGCTGCCATTGGTGAGTGGGAAGCCCAGTTAAAACAACGAGGGATCCCTAAGGCTTACAGATCTGTAATCAGTGTCCTTCTCTTATGGCCTTCCAGAATCTTCTCTTCTCTTCCTCTACCTTTGTCTCTTTTCTCCCTTTCCTTTTACCCCCATTATAATTCTAAAAAGCTTTTGATTCTTTCTGTCTAAAGTGAGTACAGTCCTCTTAAAGAAGAGGCTTTCATAAATGCCTGCAACATCAGGTTCCCTTTGGGCAAAGTTAACAGGCAGTACTGGCCTCCTCTGTAGAATGGGAGAGGGTAAGAGAGCCGCCATCAGCCCCCATTCTTTCTACCCAGCTTTCCACTTCAGAGGAGACAAAACACAATTCACATGTCAGTAAATTATCTTGGCACATAATGTTCCAGAGTTTTAAATGATTTATTTTTCAAATTGTGTAGAATCCTTTTTCATCTTAATGAAGTGTATTTTAAAATATGTGGTTCAGTATTGTTAAGTATCTCTACATTGTTGTGCAGCTCATCTCCAGAACTTCTGCCATCAAGCAAACTGGAAACTGCGTTCATTAACTACCACTCCCCATCTTCTCTGCCCCACAGCCCCTGATAACTGCTGTTCTGTTTTCTGTTTCCGTGATTTGACTAGTCTGCTTACATTTTATAAATGGAATTTTAGAGTATTTGGATTTGTGTGTGTGTGTGTGGTTCATTTTGTTTAACATCATATCTTCTAGGGTCATCCATGTTTGATAATTTCTTTTCTTTCTGAGGCTGGATGACATGCCAGCATGTGTATATATCACATTCTGTGTATGCATCATCCGCAGATGGGTAGTTGGGTGGTTTCCACCTTTGGCTATGTGTGAATATGCTCTTTGTATGTGCACTGAATGGTTTATCACATAAAGTCAATTTCAGAGTATTCTATGGTAATATCACTTCTGGATAGTCACAGGTCAGAGTGCAGACTCTGCGGAAACACCACGGCAGTGTGTCACAGGGCAGCGTCCTGGCAGGAGAAAGGATTGCCGGTATATTACCTCCCAGGCTGAGAACACCCACCTAGCAGGGCTGCTGAAGGATTAAAGGAATTAACTGAGGAAAAGCACCAGGCACATAGTAATGTTCCATATACTCGCAATCCTTTCTCCTTCCCTTCCAACCTGTCCTGCTCCGAGTGCAGGCGACTGGGTAGAGTACAGGACTCCAGGTTACTCACAAAACATCCAACATTCGGAAAACGATTAGACGGCAGATTCCGCCTTCTATATAGTCAAAACGTTTAAAATACCATTAAACCTTTGCTTTCCCGGCTCTGTGGGTTCCTGCAACCTACAGCTAGAAAAATTTCTGTGTTTGCAGAGGTTCATAATACACTCCCGGCTCAATGCGGCTGCACGTGTGTCTACCAAGCGATTATGCACAGGGAAGCGGTGTGGCTCGCCTCTTATTTTGAGATGGTAGTTTTGAGTGACATTTATCTCTCCCCTTGATTTGTATTTTTGTTCCCTGTGATCATTTTTCATGGGGATTGTGGGGGTCTTTTAATCTAGCTCATTTAGATTTTTTTGTTTTCAGATTTTTGTCAGACAAGTATCTAGTGTAGTCAAAAACATAAGCTACCATGTGGCAAGAGGCAATGAGGAGGGAAGGAAAAGAAATGAAAGTCACCTATTAGTAAACTATTTTCGGAGCTTCTCCTAGAGCAGTACTGGAGCCCCAAGGTGCTTTACCTCCGTGCTTGGTGACTTGCGATGCTGCAGCAAGTCAGAGCTCTGCTAAATCCCACTTAGGAAGTCAGGGTCAGGGCCGGCACGGACCGGCTCCCAAATCTGTGCTCAGGTCATTGCACACTTCAGAGGCAGGAAAGTCAGTTATCTCCAGGTCCAGGAAGGCTGGAGTTTGCATTCAGACAAGCCCATGTTTCTCTACTACGTATGAATCTGTCTCCAGACAGAAATGACTTCCAGTCAGTAAAGTGTTCTGAGAGCTTGAAGAAGGAGGCAGTCAGATCCTTCAGGCTGCTTGGAAAATTTTATGAACCTGAGGAATTTGTAGGAAGAAGGGCATTCTGGGAGGAGAGAGTTACTTGATCAAAATGTCAGAGGGAAAAATTCTCGAATGATATATTGAGTCTGACGAGAGAGAACTGGTTTTTCTCGCCTGTGCTTTGTGTATGTAAAAGAGATGCATACATGGCATGTCCCACACAGATGCTGCAGCTCCAAGAGGGACTTCAGAACCCTGCGCTGTCTGTCTTCTCTCCAAACGTTGTGTCATGGGACTGGCAAGGAGCAGGCATTCCAGAGGAAGCAAAAATGAAATCAGGAGGAGGAGGACACCCCTGTGGCTCAGGCAACTGAAACTCTGGTGTGCGAAACACATACAGCCCAAGGACCTGGGTTTCAGAACCAGAGCTGGAATGTAAAACCAAAATGAACAACTAAATAAATATCTTTCTTCCTCCCCTTCCTTCCTTTCCATCCTACCTTTCATCCTCTCTTTAAAAAAACATGAAATAGGGAAGGGAGGTGACTGTCCCTTCTAAAAAGGTATCTAAACTTTAGTGGCTTGCACTCTGTTTATGAACTGGATCAGCCTCCTCAAGCCTCACATTGAGCTGTTTCCCCAAGTCTGCTTCCAGGCTCATCTTTTGTCCAACATGGAGTGGAGGGTGGATGAGGGCTCCTAATTACCTCAGTCCCCTTCAAACACACACTTGTCTGCAGCATCTTCTCTCTGCCCACATTCACTTCCCTCCACCACTGCCCTGGGGACATCCCTAATTCATTTCTTAAGACAAACTCAACATTATTTTCCCTATACCTTCCTTCAAAATGCCTTCCTCTCTGTGTTAGGCAGAGCTAGGCTAGTTGCCCCCTCTCAAGTGTCCCCAGATTCTATTATGGCAATCTTGGTGAAGATTCTTAGAATGTGCTACTGTAAATATCTGTGTTTAAGTTTGCTGCCATGCACCTTCAGGGAGCAGGAAGGCTAATGGAACAAATGAGTGAATGGATGAGGGAGCAGCTAATCCTCACAGCCTGGTGTTAGGTATGCACCAGTGGACAAGTTGGGAGGAGAGTGAATGAGTGCAGGTAAAAGTGAAGAAATGAAAAGAGAATTAACAGTGGGACAGGTGTTGGGTCCCTGCTGGAACCACAGAGGGACGTGAGATGTAACAGGCACAGGGACACTTTCCTAAGAGCTGCTGTGAATCTGCCATAGAATTTAGTGAGTGGCAGATGGTACTCAAGTAATTTATTAGGGTAAAAAAATCAATTGACCTAAAAAAGAATCACCTAAAAGAGGATTACAATCTTAAAAGACAGTGTATGACTGTGTGATTCTGTTGCTGAGGCTTTCTGCAGGTACTTGGCTGAAATCTGGTATTCCCCCCCACCTATCCCCCCCACCTGTTTTTTATTTCATGTAAAACAACATTGCTTTAAAGCAGTATCCCCTGAATACTGGATATTCCATACATACCAGGAATATGTATTCAGGCTGCCACATGCCTCCCCTTAATGGTACAGATGAACCAAATTCCTCTATATTGCGCTAAACGCATCTCAGTAAAATCAGCATGAGGGGTAAAAGAGACATGGAGATAAAGGCCATTCTTGCCTTTGTTGACATCTAGGTGTGAGTCCTAACTAGACTAGTTGGAGAATCTTGAACAAATTTGCTTAATCTCTCTTTATCTTTAAAAAATGGTAAGAACACCCTACCCCTCACTGTTGTGAGGACTGAAGGGATTTTAGTAGCTGACCCCAGGGTGAATGGGGTTCAAGTTGAATAGAATTTAGGCATCGTGTACTACAATCTGGAGGAGCAGGACCAGAGCTGCTGCCTCATAATTTTGAAAAGCTCTCATTACTTTTTAAAAGAATGTTCATATTTCTCATTTTTTTTTTCAACAGACCTGTGATGCAGGCCCTGGTGAGCAATTTTTCATATATATACACAATTATAAACAACATGGCAGTGCTTCAGTAGATGAAGGAAAAGGAGACCTAGAAGGGTGTGTGATTTAAGCACTGACTGAGAGAAGCAAGGCAGGTTTCAAGGAGGCAGTGATGGCTAAACTCCTGTCATCTTCAGCAACCATTACCAGTGGCTCCCTTAGAAGAGCCATTTGCTAGTGTCTTTCCTTAGTTATTCAAATTTAAGACAAGGCACTCAGTATCTGTTGCCCTGGGGAATGACTAGGTTTTTGTATGGCCTTTGTCATATAAGGTTGGGTGCTGGGGAGATGACAGATTAATTTGCAAAAGGATTTCAGACCTTTCAGAGGATAGAGGGAACAGTTAGACCCAGGTCTCTCCAGAATGGAACAGGGGCAAATACTGGTTTCTTCCTTTTACCTTCTGCTTCCTCCTAGTATCTCCCATAGATTGAAGTCCTTTAGAACCCAGCTGACACGAAGCCTGGGAAATTTGTGTCTGCTGTAGCCATTCCCTCCACACATGTTTAGAGTCCCATGGGCAGGGAACAGGACTGAGGCAAATAAGCCATAGCTTGCTCACCAGGGTATCCTGGGCACTGGGCAAGGTCAGGTCCTACAGGTCCCGCTTTCCACAGCAACATGCTGTGGTAACAAGAAGCCATGGCAGGAGGCGACTGATGAGACTCTGTTCTTGCTCAGTTTTTATTTATTTTAATAAAGAGAGGAAGGAAGGGAAGGAGGGAGGGAGAAGAGGAAGAAACTTTTTGAAGGAAGGAAAAAAGGAGGGGAGGGAGGGAAGAAAAGGAGGGGAGGAAAGGAAGGGAGAAACATCCTTATGTATTTAGTTGTTCATTTTGCTTTTTCACCCTATCCCCAGGTCTGATCTAAGTTCTTAGGCTGTATGTGGTTCACACAGCAGCGTCTCAGCCGCCTGAGCCACAAGAGCTACCCCTTCTCTTTCTAATTTGATTCATACACTCCAGTCTTCTTGGACATCCAAAGGGGAGATGTACAGTATCAGGGAGATGCTCAATGATAACATACTTCTGTCAAGACAGATGGTGCTTGTTCAGTTAGTGACACAGTAAATTGTATTTGAATGTAATTGAAACCCAAGTTGGGAATGATATCATATAGATTACATGATAAAATAATAATTGGACCTACTAATATTGATTTCTTACTATGTGTCAAGCACTTTATATAAATTAGGTCACTTAATACTCATTACAGCCTTATGAGACTACATTATCCCATTTTACATTTAAGGAAACAGACGTTCAGGAACTTGTGGACAGTCATATAATGAATAAATAGCGAAGAGATATTTCAATCTCAATTCCCTTGGAATCCAAAAATATATGTTCCTAATAGCTACGGCATGTGGCTGCAAAGGAACTAAAGTATGTCCTTTGAATCCCACTTAGAATGCAGCCTGTCTTTGCTACAAGAAGGGGTGGAGTCAGGTGCGATGCGGTGGAGAAAAGACTGGATCAGTAATGCAATGTGACATCCCAGAAATCAGTATCAGGACCCTGATCAAAATATATTTGCACAATGGGTAGCTGTGATAGTCCTCTTAGCTTCTGTAATTGGATAATCTGGCACTAGTTCTGATCTTTCCACTGCTGGAGAATGAAGTTTGGTCCCAGGGAATGGAACAGGGGAAATGGGCTGAAACCAACCAGAAGAGAATTTGAGCTGATTATCCTGCAAAATATGTCTGAGCTCTGAGCTGTTACATTATGAGACTTCTCCCACCCCAGGGATTGTGCAGAGGAGAAGCCCCATTGCCTTTAGCTCCTCTGAGTAAGTGCTGTGTAAACACAAAATACCCGGATGATGGTTATGACAGTGTCGCATCAGCTAAAGATTAGTGAAGGCTCTTGGGAGCTGAGAAACAGGGATCACTGCAAAAACGATGGATATGATCCTTGGTAATAACAACCCCAAGAGAAAGCCATGGCAAAATCACATATGTTATCTCCTGTGAGCCTCTCAGTGGTGCTGCAAAGGAGGCAGGGCCAATAGTCTTAGCTAGTGTCTAAATAAGAAAACTGAGACCCATAAAATAGAAGTGATTTACTAAAAAATACTGAACTTACTAAAAACATAGGTTGTTAGTAGAAGAGGATCAGGATACTAGTCTGGGATATAAGTTTAGATCTTACTGCCTTATACTACATTGAGGAGATATGGTTTTAACTTAATGTGTCTTTCATACCTAACTGGGACATAGGAAACTGAAAAGACAGAATGCCAAACAAACCCCTAACATAAATATTCTAAACACTAATTAAAGTGACTATGGCAGCAATGCCTGTATTAACTTCAGGCAAGATTGCCCCAGTGAAGGTATTCACTCAAAAGGCAGATTTGTGCAACAGTAGGAAGGGATCCATATAATGCAGCAAAGAGACTTGCATCTCACTCACCATGAGCTATTCCTTAATAGGATCCAGGCATTCCCAGCCTCTAAACATTACTTGTAATGTAATGTAAGTGCACACTCTTGGGAAGGTAAAGTCACCTTTGCATCCTCTTTCGGGCATCACTGTACCATTTCATGACCCTGAGTACTTTAAAAAGGGCTTTGACAGAAGGTCATGAGCTAGTGAAAAAGGGGCATGCCAACTTGAGGGCAGTCAGAGAAGACTTGGAGGAGGAGAGGTTGCTTCAGGTGAAGTATGCCACATGTGTAGGTTATCATTAGAAATCCTGGACATGACTTAATTCTACATTCTCATTTTTCTATCCAGTTTATGTCAACTCAACGAATATTTATCAAATGTGAATTTATTAGCTTAACTTCATAAAGAGATGTAGAAAAGTCAAGATATTTTCACAATATCCATTTGCTTGAAAGTTACCCATGTGACCCTCAGGGGAATATAATGCCTGGCATATTCTTTACCCTCACAACATTCCTTTGGGGGACAGTACTCAGGAATCTTAATCACCTTAGTTTCCTTGCTGTTAATGCAAGTCGTGAAAATGCCTGACACTAAGATCTGCCGTATTTCATGTGCTGGTAGAATAATGAATAATGATCTACATTATAATCGTTGAGATTTTCCCTAAACTTAGTTGATTGAATTTGTCAGATCTGACTATGGTTTCATAAGCCACAGAAAAATCACAACTTTTTTAGGCAAAAATGAATGGTGAAACAGCTATATGACCACAGGAAAGGCTGGATCCTTCAATTTGGAACTCAGAGACAGGGCTTGCTGGGTTATCAGCAGCACTTTCAATTCTGAGCACCTGTTCTACACCAAGTGTTGCATGTCACCACATATAACTTACAACAAAATGAGAATTGTTATATTTGTTTTTTACGTGAGAAAGTTAGAGCTTAGAAATATTGTTAAATAACTTGTCCAAATTTGTGCAACTAGAAAAATACAGGAAACTACAATTCATACCAGTTTTGTCCAATTCCAACCTCATGTGCTTTTCCCGACACTGGTAGAAAGAAAATGAGAAAGAAAGCTTTGAAAGTAGAACCTCATGTTTGGAAGGCAATTTGTTATAATTATATTGGATGTGTTCATGGGGTCTCATGAGTCTTCCATTACAGAGCTTGTCAGAGTAGCAAGTGAAGATGGAACTGAGTTAGAGCAGGACTGGGACTAGGACATCTAGCAAACCCAGACTCTGGTGTCCTGCTGTCAAAGGCAGTGATCAGGGACAATTCATACAATCATCGTCATCAAAGTCACAATGCCGTACACTTTTAAACATTTTAACTTGTAAAATTTAAGAAGCTTTTCAATGTTATACCAAATCATGAAGAGGCTGTAGATCAATAGGATCTATCATACTTCATACTTGTGAGAATATAAATAGGAGTCACCACTTTGTAAAATAATGTGGTATTACTTTTCAATGATAAATATTCCCAGTATCACTCACAGATATAGCTAGAGAAATATCTGTACATATTTTTACAAGCACAGTAGGAGACATGCTTAAGAATGTTCATAGCAGTGCTGTCTATAGTAGCAAAACTCTAGAAACGACCCAAAGGCCATCTTCAGATGAAAACATAGATGAAACATGGTATACTTACATCATACAGAAAAGCAAATAAACTGTGGTTATATATGGCTGAAGGGACTCAAAACAGATCACCGAACACTCTCAGAATGGATTTTCTTTAAGGTCCTGCTTTGGAATGCATAATATTGTGAGCTAAAAGAAATGGTAACCCTGGAGGTGAAGGAGAAACTCATGCTTTTACCCCAAACTTCTCTTATTACCCTCCCTTTTTTGTCCCCATAATCAAAAAAGCATTCATTATTCCTTTATTATTTATAACAGTATTCCTTGGTAAGGTCTTATTCTAGATCCAAGTTCATCTGTGAATTTATCCTTTCTGTCTAAGAAACTTATCTTTACTTTCAAGGTAAATATAAAATCGTCCCTTCCCTGTCATGGTAGATCCTCTTCCTCTCTCCCTGATACCTTATGTCCCCTTCTCATACCTCATCACAAAATATAAATTTTTGATCAGTCCTTAGAATTTTCAGTCATGTAAATGATCCATATGCATGACTTTTTAATCTTACTAATTCTGTTTTATATCAGTTTGTCCAGCTCAAGAAGAATATGATAGATGGGGGATTTCCCCATATTCCAACATAATAATATCATATTTCAGCAATATAATACTATATAGAAATACTAATCACCAAGGATTACATGCTTCATGAAACATTTTTATAAATTTAAACAAATTAAGATAATTTATATTAAAAAAAACCATGGGATTGATGAATATGTGTTTCAGGACATTTTACTTGGGTTGAGGAGGAAGGGGTATAAGATGGGAAAAGACCACTTTTGTTGAGGTAGTTTTAGTAACTATGGTATGTTGCTTTGTAAAGTTCTTAAGATGTCCCTACCTCCCTGTATCCACACTCTTGGTAGTCCTCTTCCACTGACAATGGGCTTATAAATAAATGACTTTGGCAAATGGGATAAAGGCAAGCATGATGGAAGCTGATTGGAAACATGATTACACACTGATCTTGCCTTCTCTTGCTCCTTGGAGTTCTGCAACCACTGCAATGAGCATACAATTGACCTAACCTGGTAGAGAAACATGTCTCAGCCACCCTGTCACTCTAGTTGACAACCAATTCTCAACACCAACATTCAGCACAACCAACATTCAGTACCAACCTCCAGATGACTATGAATGAAGCCGTTGTAGACAATCCAGTCAAACCTGCACATACCAGAATAACCACCAGGTGACCCTAGGTGAATTGCTTATCCATGGAATAACGAACTAATAAATCATTGTTATTTTAAGCCACTGACTTTCAACAGATACTAAACAATTTAGTTCTTAGACAGGGTGTTGATATATTTTATAATAAACTAACAAGTGAGAATCTTGTCTGATCTGATGATGAGAGCATTTAATGTGAACTATGGATGATAATTCATCTGTTTCTCTCTTTCTGAAGTTCATTTTCAAAACACACAACAGAAGAAGAACTCAATAGCAGATCTGAAGAAGTATCTAACTGAATCAGTGAGCTGGAAAATAAAGCAGTGGAAAGCACTCAGGTGAACCAGCAAAGAGAAAAATGAATAAAAAGAAATAAAGTAACATAAGAAACACATTAAATAATAGCAAAAGAGGTAATATTCCCATTAGAATCATAGGCATTTCAGAAGAGAGAAAAGGGCAGAAACCTTCTTTGGAAAAATAACAGATGAGAACTTCCATCACCTAGAGAGGGAAACAGACATCCACACTCAGGACATTCCAAGAGTTCCAAATAAAATAAGCCAAATCAGACACATATCAAGATACTTGTCATTAAAATGACAAGATTTTTAGATAGAGAATCTTAAAAGCATAAAAAGAAAAAAATTACATACAAGAGAACCCCCATAATATTGTGGGCAGATTTTTTAGCAGAAACTTTATAGGCCCTAAGGGAATGGCATGATTTAGTCAAAATGCTGAAAGAAAAGGACTTCCAACCAAGCATACTCTGTCTTGCTAGATCATCACTTAGAATTGGAGTGTTAAAGAGCTGTATAGAAAAACAAAATTCAAAAGGATTTATCACAACTAAACCCATCTTGCAAGAATACTAAAGGAATTTCTACAAAATGAAAATAAACCACTTAGAAACATCAAGACATTATAAATCGTGGGGAAGAGATTATAAATGTGAACTATTAGATTGACTTTAGGATTGACTTCCTTTCCATTTTAAAAAAGGTTATAAGCAAAACAGCAATGAGATATAATCTCACACTGTGACAATGAATTTTATTCAAAAGACTGGAAACAAAAATGTTGGTGAAGGTGTAGAGAAGGGAAACTCTTACAGAGGTTTGGTGTGAGTATAAATTGGTGCAACCATTTTTGAAAGTAACATGAAGATTCTGCAAAAAACTGAGAGTAGAAATTACATATAGTTCTGTTATCCCTGTTTTAGGTATGTATACAAAAACACTAGTTTGAAGAGATCCATGCACCCCATATTTATTGCAGCAATATTTACAATAGTCGTGAGTTGGAAAAAGCCTAATTACCCACAGACAGTAAACACAATAGAATACCACTCATTCATTAAAAATAAAAAGATAAAATCTCGACATTTGTAGCATGATCCATGGACCTAGAAGAAATTTGCTTAGTAAAATAAATCAGAAAGAGAAAGGTAAACATCACATAATTACACTCATACATGGGATATCAAGAAATCAAACAACAAATGAACCAAATCAAACAAAAATAGACTATTTTTAGGACAAAATTAGTGGTTATCAGAAAGAAAGAGTAAGAGGAGACCAATCAAGTAAACTGGATCAATTATATGATAAAGGGTAGAAATGGGCTATTGTTGGTGAACTTTATTATATACAGTTGCTTATTTGTTGACTTATGATGATGTATATACTAAACCTGTTATAGTGTAATGTTCCTTAAAAAAAATTTAAAAATATATTGACATGCATAACAACGTAGTTGATTTTCAAAATAATTATACTGATTGAAAGAAGTTAAACCAGAAAGAAAGTACATGCTTTATGATTCTACTTAAAAATATTATAGGAAACACTAACCCAATTCATGGTAACAGAGAGCAGGTCAGTGGTTTCCCATGACAAGAAACAAAAGATAGAAAGTGAAAGGAGGGAAGGATTATGAAGGGGATGAAATGGGGGGGGGGGGTGAAGGATATGTACATTATATAATTGTAGTAATGCTTTTATAGGTCTATATGTCAAGACTTATAAAAGTGTATTTTAATCATTCAGTTTAGTATGTCAATTACACCTTAATAAAACTGTTTTAAAATTTTTAATAAAAAAATAAGGACAATACCTCAAATAGCACCTCTTAATGTGGTGATAATATCAATCTGCAGTCCAATCTCCCCATCTAGAATCCCTCACACTTGTGGTGCTTTGCTCTTGCTGATTGGTAATGCCCCCAATCCTTGATGCCTTCATGATGTATATCTTTAGTTACGATCATAAGAGTACTGTGCATATTCCAACTCATACTCATAAAGACTTACCTTGCATTCTCCACTTTCCTTCCCACCATTGGGAAATATGGGCTGGAGAATCATCAAGACACTAAATGTTATGACACTGTATCTGCCTTGCCAGTCTGGATCCCTGATTTCTTTGGGGACAGAACCTGCATACTCTGCTTTCTTGAATTATTATATGTTTTATCTAAAACACTATACTTTATGAATCCTCGCTACAGTAGAATTCAGTTTTTGCTCCAACTGATAAACTCTTTTATACCAATCTCCTCAATGTTATAATGATCTTCCAGTAGAAAATCCTTTTAAAAATAGAAATGCCTATTGTTTTTATTCATTGTAAAAACTTCAGACAGAACAGAAATATGTCAAAAAGGTGAAAATCCTGAAGATACAATTTTTTGGAATTTATCTTTTCATAATTTTAATTTACATAAAATTACATACACCTGCATTGACAAGATTGTGCTTTTTATGATGTCATATAATCTGTGCTGTTTATTTAGCAATATGTTATGGATATTTTTCCATGTTGATGGCAAATCTATGTAATAGTCCATACTACTATTTTTTATTCTGAATGTCTACTATGTGGTTGTTTTCAACTTTTCACTGTTTTATTGAAAATGTTAACATCCTTACATCAATTTCTTTGTGTATACTAATACAAATTATTTCTTCAAGATAGTTTTTGGGAGAGTAATTTCTAAGATAGAGGATATTAAGTATATACAATGCATGTATTATATGGCAAAATAAATATTCCCTTTTCCTTTTAGATAAATTCCAGCTCCCCATGCCTGGTGCAGTGTAGTAGGATCTTTCCTTACTAAGTTCATACAGACCCTTTAAGTCTTGTCCCCCAATTCCCAGAGCCATCTGAATTTCAGGCATTTTGATTATTTTATTTGAAAGTATCAAGCTACTTTATAATTTTTCCAGTCTTATGTTATTCTTTATGTCTTTAGTTATTTTGAATTTACCTTTTCCATATGTGGTCTATACACACACAACTTACTTTTTATTGTGATGTACCTCCTTTCTGTTCTTGAAGATCTGACTTCATACTGCCAATTCAAGGAATCCTTTCATTATGACTCTTTCAGGTTGATCACATTCACCCTCTCCCTGCTTTGATAGCAATCCACTTTTACCTTAACAATTATCACATTCATTTAGGATATTTATTGTGTTTATTTACCTGTCTAGATTATACTAACCTGAGAAAAGAATGTAATTTTTTAAAAATGATCCTTCTCAGAATGGTACCTGGAACTTAGCGGGCATTTATAAAACTGCATATATATATTTAGTTTTTCCTCATTCTGGGTGATTTTGTCAGCAAGATTTATTCAGACATCACTAGGTAATATTTCAGTGTCTGCCAGTATCTCTGTTCATACTTAGCATTAGCTCTGGTACAGGAGTGAGTTTAGGACTGCATAAGCTGTCCATTGGGGATTCCATATCAGCTAGAGAGAATAAGCTAGACAGTAAGGAGTTGAAATGAGATCAAAGTTTTCAGGTCCTCATCAGTTTGTCCCTGACCTCCTGAATATTCCTACGAAATATGAAGATTCATGACTATGTCAAGGCTTTGAACAAATAACTACTCTCCTAAGATGTGTGAATGTCATGTGTTATTAGCAAGGAGGAGACTGTTGAAAATATGATTGACTCAGAGTTCTAGGCTATTTCTTGATGTTGGGAGACTATTGTCTACCCTGTGAACCACCATTCTTCTTTCCAATGACGTGACAGACCAATTAATCTAAAATAATGGGCCAGAATTTAACCTATGTAAGATTATTCAGGTCACAGACTGTCAAGGCTGGAAAGACCTTTGAAAATCAGTAGGTTTTCTTCCATATGAAGACACCGAATTACTTGAGGACACATAATGAGTAACATAGAGCCAATGACAGACTCTAGGTATTTTCTACTTCCCATCCTGTAGTACAATCCAGTGCTTTCCGATGGTATAAAACATTTGGCCTTTCCTTTTTTTTTTTAAAGAGAACAAAGTTAATTTAAATACACGATGTGCTTCTTTTCTTATTATCATGCTTCAAATGAAGAAGTGGTTTTGAGAAAAGGAGAATTTAGGTTAAGCAAACATTACACATGTCAATGGTATCAGTAACATAAATACCAAAGAATATTCTAAAAAAGCATTTACTGAAAACTACTCACTTCTAAAAGTGTCAAGATAATCACTGAAGTTTTTTGCTTTTTTGCTTTGGATTATCCAGAAAGTTTAACAATAGTTGTTCAATATATTTCCCAAGTGTTTATGATGTACTGACAACTGTCATAGGGTTTGAGGACAAGAAGCAACTTGAGATTTTCTTCTGCTTCAGGTTCTTCCGTCTGAATAGAAATAAGAATTGAATCAATGAAGAAGAAAAATCTTGCCATATAAAGATTTTTGCTATTATTTTGGATGATTTTATTATGATTCTGTTGAACTACTTGAATAATTTTGCTGAAATGAATAAATTATTAAATGCTAGTGTGGTGAGGAAATATCTGGAATTCAGTCATTGATTTTGGGAAAATCTGTGCCATCTTGTGCTTTCATAGAACCATTGATGATCAACTACACAAACACTCATATGACACATGAAGAAACTAAGTCCCTACCACACGTTTTACCCTCAAATACCAAATGCTATCTGGTATGACAGCCAGAATGAGGTCTCAGATCTTCTGAATTCTCACCAATTTAGTAATAATAAGGACTTTGTTCTGTATGAGTTGGTAACTGAAGTTCAATTCCCTTTTGCATATTTGGGAAGCATATATACATTTAGAAAATTGGTTAAATGTTAGAATATTTTGTCTACTGCTAAGCATGGTGGTAGGAGTGAATATTGTTGAACTGGATGACATTTCAATAATTTTATTAATTTAAGGCACTATTATTAATGCATCAGAAAGCATTATAAGGATCATAAGGATATACAACTTCTTCCTGAATTAGGACATTCTATTGGTCATAATTAAATATATATTTCATTGGTGTCAGCCAAAATGTGGTCAAAGGATGAACACTATGCTCTCAGGAATGATATAGCACCATTTCATAAAAAGATGTCAACTAGGTTTCATCTTCTATGTTAGCTAGGTTTCATCTTCTATGTTAACTATAGTTGTTAATATTGGCAGCTTGTACTGAATTAGATTTCACAAGAAAGTCTGCTGTAGTCAACCAACAAAGTCTTCCATGAATTAGGAATGGTGGAGGGGAGGTATGGCCAGTAGATGGGCTTGTGGACTTTGTGTTAAAATATATGTAGTCTGAATTCTGGCAATCATGTTCATCAAGTTGGTGATTTAGGGCATATCCTAACTTCTCTGCTTTTCCAGTTTACCTCCTTTGGTATTTCTGAGAACCATTAATATTGTCTATGTAAAACTTCCCAGCACAGTGTCAGTCCTCTATCAGATGTTTTTAAAAAATTATAATTGCCAAAATGTGAAAATAACCAAGGTATCTTCCAGGCAGTAAATGGATACATTGTGATACATCTAAACAATGGAATTATAATCAATGCTAAAAAGAGATGTTATCAAGTCATGAAAAAACAAATAACATATATTAGTAAATTTATTAAATAAATACATATCAGTATATTAAAGAAACCAATATTAAAAGCCTACATAAGTGTGTTCTAACAATAGGACATTCTGAAAAAAACGAAACACTGAAGAGAGGAAAAAATATAAGTGGTGACAATGGGTCAAGAAAGGGTGGTAAATAGGCAGAACACAGAGGATTTTCTTGCACAGTATAACTGTTCTGTATGATACAACAATGTCAGATACATGTTCTTATAAAAGTTTCCAAACCCATATGTGCACAACACCAAGAGTGAACTCAAATGTAAATGATGAACATTGGGTGATAATGATGTATCAGTATAGGTTCATCAATTGTAATGTGGTATGGGAACTGTGGGAATGGAGTGTATTTGGAAACATTCTGTACTTTCCATTTAATATAAATATAAATATAAATATGCAACTTTGAATTCTTTTGACACTTTGAACAAAATAAAGGTGAGCAAAGAAATAAGTAGAACTCAGGGTGAAAAGTAAACAAATTGCACCAGAGATGAGTTGCAGAGTTAATGAACTATGGAAATAATTGTAGTGGCTAGACGGGTATGGTATCAGAAAAAAATTTGGAATTAAAAAAATCCACGGAGTTGGATGAATCTGGGAGAGACAGCTCAAGTGTCAGATATTAGAAGTGAGGGGCAGTTTGGATAGCTGAAAGACAAAGTATGAAGTACAAACTCCGTGTTTATCTTTTGTATGGCAGGTTCATTTACTGAGAATTGTGTGTAAAAGGTGGCTGCTAACAAAGTTCTTCCATTTTAGTTCCACCAGCTGGATAATTCCAAAGGCAACAGGAGAAATGTTGAGATGAGCACTTTTGAGGTGATTAATAGAATAGGGACAGCTTGTTATGGAAAGGGATCAATGAAGAAGCACATAAGGGCTCCCTCATCTTGCTGAAAAGTAGGAAAACGCAGGGAGAGGAGTCTCCAGCTTTGAAACAGAGCTCGAATTCTGAGTGTGAGCTACTGCTCAGATCAAGGCATAGTTTCATGACTTGAGGGGCATCCACTGAAACTATCCACTAAAGGTAGAAGAACTCTATTTCTGCCTCAACACCATCTCAGACTAGAAAGAGATTCAGCAAGTACTCCAAGGTCTTGCGATGGGAAGAGAGTGATGGACTGCTTGGTCCTTACCCTTTAGAGATGCCTGTCTTGAGGAGAGAGATAGTTAGCTAAATACAGTATGTGTCACTTCATACTGGGTTCTATAGAACACAGAAATGATCTGTTTAGAATGACGACATAGAAAAGCATTTAATTTTTGAAATATCAGGATCTGATTTTGCTATTTTGATTCAAAAAATGAATTTTCTTGATTTCTATGTTTTCCATGAAAACCAGAGAAATAGGATTTTGACAATGGACTCAAGTTTATTTTGCAATGTTAGCATGACTTTGGGCAAATCATGTAACCTCTCTGAGTATCCTTTCTAAATTTTTATATTTAAAATGGAACTAATCAATAATACTTAGTTCATTAGTCATATCCTCACAAAGAAGTATTGAGTCGAACCCTACTTAACAGTATTGGGGTGAGGGCCACTTGTAATAACGTTATACATATGGTTTGACAGTTGCAAAGTAATATAAAAATGTAAATTTTTGATATGATTTTTAAATGTTCTTATTTAATATCCAACAAATTAATCAAAACTTATGTTCACTAATGGCTAGAAGAGAATCTTTTCATTTTTTTCACTTCTCTCTTTTATAAAACATAATGCATAACACCATGTTTTGAATGTGGAATATTTTTAGTAAATAGCCTGGACTGAAAGATGATTTTCTTTCCCCCATCACCTCACTGAGATCAACAGGGCTTAGCCAGTTGAGAATTGTTTATAAAGATGATCTACTGTTTCACATTATAGGATTCTGAGACAGTCCAATGTCCCCAGTCAAGAAATAAAATATATTAATGTTTTAATATATAATATGAATATTTATATATGTATATAATCTTAATGCCTTCTCTGAAATTTCATATAGTTGCTAAAATTGATCCCAATTACTCTAAACTAGATGAGTTCTCAGAGTACAGTTATATAATTATAAACTATATCCTCTTTGTCTAAATCTCTAATACTATTTTCTTCATATTATATTCAGGAAGTGTATTTCTTAATTTGCCAGTCAATTAAAATGTGCTTTGATAAAGAGTAAAAAAGATTCAGCATTATCTCTGAGGACAAATACACATTCCTTAATGTAACAGTCTATTTAAAATGTGGTTTGATTAGTGTCCTATTCTCAGAAGGAACACTTAAGGGAGAAACAGACAGAATTATCAGACTAGGAATTCTTGTCAAAAAAAGATCAGTTCCTGTTTTACTTCAACCATTTATCTTTGTAGTTGGTAATGTTTTCATACCTTTACAACATTTTATAAATGAAGCTCTTTTGATATTCTTTCAAAAGATGCTCAATAAAGTGGTGAAACCAACTTTTTTTTTATCACCAGCTGTTCATAGTATTTGGGAATGGTTTGTAGAGAATAGAAAAATCGCTTCCCTTCAAGCTTGCTCAGTAGGGATGAGTGGTTTGATTCAATTTTTTTCATAACTGTGTTTCATTTGAACGCAAATCCTTCCCTTCCCCCTTCACATGTCTTTCATAAATGTAAGCCAGGGCTGAAGCTCCAAAGAGTGGCAAACCAAAGAAAGACGAATGAGGCACTATTTTAGGTTGTAGAGAATGTATTACAGAGAAAGGAGGTTGAATTCAGAAACTGAAAACCTGGGATCAGATTTCTATCTTCATGTAGTAATTGGGTCTGCTGACAATTATTTAAACCCTAGAAGCTAATGATTTCAGTCACAAATTTTCCATCTGTAGAGAATGCAATCCCCTTCCTGTTCCATAGTTTTTTTTTATGAAAAACTTAAAAATATCCTTATTGAGTTCATCTTGTGAATAAAAATAAATAGGACATAAGTAATCTGGATTAGGCATACTAGTAATTACAATAGTCCTATAAAGTATGTCTTATCAGCATTTTGTGGTCAAGGCAACAGTGTTAGGGAAGTTAATATACTTGTTCAAGGTTCTGAATCAGAATTCAAATCTACACAAATACTGATGTCTGTGCACTTAACCACCATACAATAATATCTCCCATGTATCATGATACACTTAGAAAATCAAAACACTAGGAAAATGCATGTAGATTAGTATTTACAATTTAACTATCTGCTTAGAATGAGTTAAATGCTCAGAATGTTGGTATTGATCCTGATTTATATCATATTTTAAAACCGCACAAGAAGGAAGATCATTTTGCCGGTCTTGACTCTATAAAGTTAGAGGCAGCTACATAGTACTATCTTCTTCTATTACTTTTTCCCCTTCCACCCATATCAAATTAGGCTTGTTTATGCTCTAATTTGTCAACTTAGAGAAACCTCACTAATTTATGTCATACTTATTTATTGAATACCTACTCTGACTCAGTTCATTGTCCAATGTGTCTATTCAGGCATGTAAAAGTTTCCATACAAGAAACAGAATAGCCCAAAGACATAATGAAGTTTTTATGAAGTTAATGGTCATATGGCAGAACAGAGAAGCTCCAAGAAAAATCAGGGCAGTGCTAGATTTCTCTAAGAAGAGAAGATGATAATATTCCAGATTGTGAGCTAGTACATGCATAGACATGAAGACTAATGATAACGCTATATATATATATGAGTTGAAGATAAATTTGATGGGCTGAGATTCAGGTATAACTGCAAGTGGGCTACCTAGAAGAATATAATGGGCAAGATACGTACCTACCCGGAGGAATCTGGGTTAAATAAACAAGCTGAGGAAAAGCAGACCAAAATGCTAGTTCCTTTATTAAGTGTCCTATTAAATTCCATCAGGGAAAAACCTGATGTGACCAAGAAATAAGCGTAATAACAAAGTGCCTATGAAGTCTGTTAGTGCTTTGAAATTGAAGCGCTGTCTCCAATGTGTGCTTTCCACTCAGGAACATGGTAGAAAAGTATTAGTTTCTATTTCTGGCTACCTGAAGGATATTACAGAACTAATATCACTAATGTCACTACTAGTTGTAAAATTGTCAGTTCTTTATAAAAGATGGATCCTTCTCTTGGTCAGTGTTTTTGGAGGGATATATGAGTATGGTCTCAACTTAGGTGGTTATCTCTGTGATGTGCCTGCCAAGACTCATATTATGCTGAAAATCCCAGCCTCAGACTAGAGAGTAAGTTTCCCATTGTTCCAAACTCAAGCTTGGGGAGAGAACTGAAGAACTTCCTGGCAGATATTTTACAAGCACATTTAGAATCTAGCTTATTCTACCATTATAGAACAGCTAAACAGTGCTATTTTTATATAAGCCATAGGTTTAAAAGATCTATCAAGGTGGGAATTAACCTCAGTCTCATAATTTCTTTTTATAATCTCATCACTAGTCTACATTTTGAGAAAAAAACATTCCTTCAGAAGAAAAGAAGAAAAGAGTATTCCAACCACCTGTCAAATTATGCAAAAACTTTCCCATGAAAATCTTAATATTCTTAGCTTAATGAAATAGTGTAATTCCATTTTACAGATGAGATGTGAGCATAAAATGGCTAAAAAACTGGTTGATGGTCACATGAGTAATAGGTGATAGAGTAGACTCCATAATAGTCTGTTCAACATGCCTCATACTGCATCTTTCCTCTTTTATTGGTTAGCAAAACATTGAGATAGTACCTTGAATTAAACGATCTAAAACCATGTTGAACCAAATTTCTGATATGTGAATTCAGATACATTTGAGCATACCTATTCAATGATTAGGTTTTATGGAGCTTTTATGTGCCAGGTATCATGCTACATGATAGGGGCACAGTGTTGTATGGGAGCCATTTTTAGTTCTCATTGTTTGCTTATTCATTCAACATTTATTGATCACCCTTTTTGTGGTAGGACTTAAACTAGATTCTAAAAGTACAATAGTAAATGGGATAGTTATAATTGATGGAATGACTATGGTTCAATTAATCAGTGTTAATTCTAAGCCTTGAGCAGATGTCTCCTCAGATTCTGGTTGAAGGGGATTTTTACTGACCTATATATAGTTATATAGGTGACCTAATATCACCCATTTATAAGACATCTATAATAAGAAGAAAGATGGAGAAAGGAAATAGAATCTAGATTTGACCCTCTAATGAAGATTTTTTTCAAAATCTTATCACACATCTGAACAACTACTGTTCAAGAGTCATTCTTCTGAAAACATTTTCAATTAGAATGCACTCATCAATTTCAAACCGTAGGAGCTCATTCCTAAGGTGGGGATGCATTTTAAAAAAGTGGTCATTCTTTGAGCATAGTTTCATCTACCATTTCTGGAAATGTCTGAAAATGTCACTGACTAAAAACAAAGGACTGGGAGAATGAAGGACTAACCCTAGTCCAAAGTAATAACTTTCAAAAGTCTAATAAAAAATTCTAATAAAGTGATCAGTAGCATAAAAACACAGCATTTACTCTATCATCTCTTTACAGAGTGAGATTTAATGTAAGAGTGGATAAAATAGCTCTTTAAAAATGAAGGTATCATTTTTATTTTTAAGTCCATGGCTTTCCTATGAAATTAAAATAAATGTGTGGTCTAGTCAGTACACTTATCTGGGCAGAAAATAATTAGTAGAAGGATCCTAATATACAGAGAGTATAAATATGGTCTGGGAAGTATGTCTAAGAAAAAATATTGACGTATATTTTACAGGTTATTTTCAGATAGCAATGATCAATTCATGGAGTTGTTGACCTGCTATAAACAATAACGGAAATTGCGATCTTGACTTCAGAATTACAGAACCACTAAACGAAAGTCACTGGAGATGGGAGAGTTGATTGGGATGGGTCACTCTGAAGCTTTCTGGTGTTACAGGAATGTATTTTATCACCTAGAGCTGGGGATTACATGGGTGCATTCATTTGTCAAAAATGATTGGGCTACGTATTTAAGTTCTTTGTAAATTACACCTTAATAAAAGTGCAAAGAATAATATTTGCAAAGGGAAGCTAGTAAGGGGAAGGAATCCTATTTTGACCCTATGTCTCCCAGACTGTGGAGGTGATTCAAGATGACTGACTACCAACCAGATGAGGGATAGCTATCAGAGTGAGGAAATAAATTAATGGGAAGGCAAGCACAAGAGGGAGGATGGGAAGACGGAACATACTACTCAACCCCTAATGGTAAGATGTAAAGAAAATTTTAAAAAACTAAACAGAGATTTTTAGAAAAGCAACTATTATGCGATGTATGCAAACCTTCCTGAAGTAGAAACTTCAGAATAACAACAATTATGGGATACATGCCTGGAATATTCCACCCCTAGTAAGACCCCACTCCAGCCTAAAAAAGGTTGCAGTTTTTCTGCCCGTAGGGACATCCTCTGGGTTCTCTGTGCCTTTTCCTTTAATAAATTTTCCATGTGTTGCTTACCTAAGCCTCCACTGAATTCTTTCTCAGATTGTGCTTAAGAACCCAAACCTCTCAATTGCAACAAACCTGTTGTTGACTCTCACAAATGGCCCGACATTGCATCATGACCATATACTACTGCTGTGATGACAGAGTACTAGGATTACAGTATGCATGTGTGTGTGCGTGCGTGTGTGTGTGCATGTACGCGTGCGTGTGCATGCGTGTGTGTGCGTATCAGCATTGTGCATGCTTCCCATTGTTTTCTCTCTCTCTCTGTTTTTTTTAGCTCCGGTTTCTCCATCTATAGACGTCAAATAGTTTTTTTTCTTCTCTCTTGCTCCAAGACCCATGGTTTGGGTCAGGACACTATACATTTAAAAGAACCTGAAAAATATTTTAGCATGAATGAGTTTTCTGTGTTTAAATAATTTTGTCTTCTAATTTAAAATTATATATGAGAGAGGCATATAAGTAATGAGATAATTCTATTGCCTTTCTTCCTCTCAAAATTCCAAGAGTTCTTATTTCTTAGCTAATACCCTAGTTGATAATGCCATTTTGGGATGCTTTTTCTTTCTTCAGAATCAATCAGAAGGAAATGTTCTTTTTCACCTGGGAATATATTTACTGAGCATCAACAATATGCTGTTTCCTACATAGACTCTGGAAATGTAGATCTCATGTGTTTCTGGGTTGGTGATGTAGCCTGGTTCCTGAAGAAAGCAGGTTAAAGACCAGCCCCACTGAGATGGACTAAATGGCTATTTTCCTCTGACATCAAGTGTCTCTTCTGCTCTAAGCATGTGCCTCTATCTTGATGAACTCAAGGAGAGAGATTTACACGATTTACAGAAGAGTTATTGCACTGCAAGACTGATCAGAGCCTGCTTTGGGGTGGTGCTAATGGTACATGTTTTCCAATAAAGAATAGGCATTGGGGATGCCCTAGTATCCCAGAATTGCTTAAATTTCTAGGGTATGGGGAGTTGATATTGATAAACCATGATAAATTTCCCTCCATGAAGATTTTTGGAAGTGGATTTGCTTTTGTATACTTTTATGGCAACCACAAATGTTTCAGTTCAGGACTTAGAAATGTAGTAGACGTATTCTTGGGTGTAATGTAATTAGAGGAGAAAGAAATAAAGGTTGGAAATAATAAAGGGTAATTGTGTGTGTGTGCATGTGCACATATGTATAAAGTGTTGCAAGAGGCAAAGGAAGCAAGAGCATCTGTAAACCAAGAAAGTCCTGAAAAGACATGGATAAGAAAGTCTAAGAGAATAAACGACTTGAATTTCTCAGTAGCTGAGTACAGAATGTAAACGCAGTTTTCTGAAATATGCTCAGCTACTTACCCATCATTCAGAAACTTTTCAATCTTAAGTATACATAGGTCCTAGGCGTGTTGGAATAACTGTGAGAATTCAAATATCCTAGACATTAAAAACAGGAAGACATAGTTCTCTGAAGAAAAAAACACAGAAACAAATGCCTCTTGCTTTGCATAATGTTCACAAAACAAATAGACAAGACTATACCTGAAACTACAGGGGAGAAAGACCCTGAACACTTTCAAGAGATAATAAATGAAAATTAATTACACTGAGGCCATTACTCCTAATTTTGGATGCATAAAATATTATTAGTGGTATCTATATTGAGTGTTCTGTCATTACTGGTTTATTTTAGCAAACACCGAAACTGTCTTTCATAATCTTTACTCCTGATCTTCTCACTGAATCTTTATTTTTCATAATGTTTTAAGCTACTTTCATATGCATTATCTTTCCATGTCATTTTTCAGAAACTTAATCCTAATCATTGTATTGTTATTGCTAGTATTACAAAAGTAAGAATCGTGCTATGATAAAAATGAAAGAAATTGCAGTTTCAAATTTCCTGGGCCTCAGTTTCCTTCTCTTTGAAATCTGTGCATACAAACAAAATCAATAAAGCCCCTTCTATCCCTAATGCCCCTGTCTATATGTAATTCTCACAACTTTAAGTACAAGATAGTAAATTCAGGAACAAAGGCCTCTAACGAGTTTTTGAGATGTTTACCTTTAGAAAATGTGAAAATATTTGGAAAAATAGTTAGAAAAAGAAAAACATATATACTTTTATGTTTCTCTGTTTATCATTTTTGGGAAATCAGTTTTTAATTTCTCAGCAAGATATTCAGTATCTCTATGACATTTCTTAGTTATCTTCCCAACCCTGTCTATTTACCTTGAAGTGACAATGAGTTCACTTGTTTCAGTAACATGTTGGGTGTTGTGCCTCATTATGCTCTTATTCCTCCTCTTCTTCCCATTCAGAAAAGCACTTTGATATGCCTATAGAAAGTGCTCCTTTCCTTCAAGGTCAGAGCTCAAATCCATTTTTTTGGATTTTTTAAAAATATGAACCAGTTTTCCTTCTCTTCCATTCACTAAACATTTTATCTCTCTTAGAAGCAAAGTTTGTTAATTTTGGAATGCTTATTCCATTCTCTTTTATACACTAAAGTCATATCTATCTATGTATGTATCTATATGTATATATATATATCTCCTAAATTGGGAGTTCCTTGAAAGCAAAAGTTAAGTCTTGTTCGTATTTATACCTCATACAAGTGGCTAGAAAGGTGCTTTTATAATATCCTAAAAAGGGTATCAAATTAAGGGATCAGGAATTTGGGTTTGCAGTTTTAGGACCTTTAACAATTAAGTATTTAGTCATAGACATTATTTAAATTCTATTAACCTCAATAATATTGTGTAATGTGGGGGTAAAGTCATCTATGCTACATGGCTGATTAAAGGCTAAGGAGTTTTTACAACTTTAAAATACATTATTACTTTAACAATGAAAGTTATTAATGTTGTTCTTATAATTTTATTATTATGGTAGTCATTCAATGACTATTAAATGAGTCTTAAAGAATGAAAAAGCAAAAGTAAGTAGATAATATGTCATATCTGAATTCAGTAATAGCAGAATGGAATGGTTACACATTTATTTTCTCTCTCTCCTAAAACTAATTTAAAAAAACTAAGAAAAATTTTAGTAGCTAAAAAAGCTTTACAAAGAGAATAAATCAAAGGCAAGAAATTTCTTTTAAGCTTTTTGAAATTTGAAAGTAGATGGCAGGAGTGTAATAGCGGGGATATAAAAGGAATATTCCAGAGGATCCCGCCATAGAACCCCAAAAAGACTTGGAGCTTGCCATCTGTAGGAAGATCTCAATAAAGAGAAGAGAGGGAGTAAAATCTATGTCCTGGCAGTTATTCTTCATATCTCCCTCTGTCTTCTATACTCCTGCTACCAGGGATCATTTCCTCTCCTTTCTTCTCCCTCTATCCTCCACCCTCAGGAGACCAGAGGCTTACACTCTAGAGAACTGAAACTTTAGGAGCCTCTGGAATTCAGACACACCAGGCACCGGGATAGTGGAGGCCAAAAATATAGGGAAATGAAGCTAGAGGCTATATGAATTGCAGAAACACCGTCTTCCTTCCCTTCCCTGTTCTAAGTACAAGGAACAAGAGGAATCTTTCCAAAACCA